>PVKP010011742.1:0-60444 GCA_004027715.1 Plecturocebus donacophilus | reverse complement strand
GAAGGAAAAATAAAATTTTTTGCAGACAAACAAGTACTCAGAGATTACATCACCACCAGGCCTGCTTTACAAGAGCTTCTGAAAGAAGCACTACACATGGACAGAAACAACCAGTATCAGCCATTCCAAAAACATACCAAAAGGTAAAGAGCATCACCATAATGAAGAATCTACATCAACTAATGGGCAAAACAGCCAGCTAGCATTACCAGAAGCTGCAATTTTCGTCTCGGATAAAACAGACTTTAAAACAACAAAGAACACAAGAAACAAAGAGGGACATTACATGGTGGTGAAAGGATCAATGCAACAAGAAGAGCTAATGATCCTAAATATATACACACCCATTACAGGAGCACCCAGACACATAGGGCAAGTTCTTAATGACTTACAAAGAGACTTAGACTCCCACACAACAATAGTGGGAGACTTTAACATTACACCATCAATATTAGACAGATCAACAAGATAGAAAATTAACAAGGATATCCAGGACTTGAACTCAGACCTGGAACAACTAGACTTAACAAATATTTACAGAACTCACCTCCCCAAATCCACAAAACATACATTTTTCTCAGTGTCACATTATACCTATTTTAAAAGTGACCACATAATTGGAAGTAAATCACTCCTCAGCAATTGCATAGCATTTCACAGGTTTAAATAAAATATTGGTTGGCTGCTTATTTGTTATTTTCATCCCCTATCCCTTCCTGTCTCCTTTGTTAAGCACAATTATTGGCATAAAAGAGGTTTTTAATACCCATTTTTAGACTGCATTCTAGCCTGGGCAATAAAACAAGAATCCCATTCTCTCTCCCTCTTTCTCTTCCTCTTTCTTTCTCTCTTTCATTCTTTTTTTTCTTTCTTTTGCTGTTTCTTTCTTTCTCCTTTTCTCTCTTTTTCTAAATAAATAAATAAAAAATAAAAAAAATAAAACGTTGCCACTTTCACCTGTTAGGAGCTATAGGCAGGTAAAATTTTTAAAATATTTAGATTGGGAAATAAGTACTAAAAACATCCAAACTCAGAACTGCACACTATAACACATAGCCTCAAATATATAATTGTTGTTTTGAAGCTTATAAGCTTCTGATAAAAGAAAAAGGATAGGTTTGAGATCATCTTTTGGAGAACATAGTATCTTGAAAGAAATTTAAAATTTATTTCTTGGTGATTTTAAGTAGCTGAGTTGAGAATAAAACATTGTCGCATTTGGTTTCTGATAATGGATTCTCTCATCTCAGAGAGAAGCAAACATACACTGGAATGTTTCATCAATGTTTCCTTTGTTTATGTATCCAAACTTAGCAAAAGAAAGTAGTTTGATTTACTGAGATAAATAAAGGTTTACAGACAGTTTTTTTTTTTTCTGATTGATGTTAATATTGCTACTGTTATCATGGTTTCATTACTACATTTTCACAAATGTTTCCTGTGCAGTGCTTCCTCTAGGGCCAAGAGGAAGTCCTCTTGGGGGCAAGTATGTCCTCACCCTGATATGTGCATATTCCCTCTAAAGTCCAAAATAAAATCCCAGAATTTTAAGGGATCTTAAGGTAAAGGCAAGGACTCCCAGCACAACCCAAACAACTGATAAGTTTATAAATAAGTAAAATGTTAAAGTAGCACATAAATCATTGGATCTCGAATCTAGGCTCATGTCAGAATCACCTCTACAGTTTTTAAAACACAGGTGCTCACATTCTTAGGTACTGTGATTCAGTTATGGGTAAGGGACCAGAAATCTGTATTTTTTTATACCTTCATAGATTGCAGTCAGGAATGAGAATATCTGTCTTGTATAAAATAGACACATTCTTAGCCACAGCCAGAATCGGGAAGTTATCTTCATTTTATATCCAAATGTATGTTTTTATTTTTTTAAAACACATGGATGTATTATTATCATAGGCCGGGCACTGTGGCTCATGACTGTAATCCCAACCCTTTGTGAAGCCAAGGCAAGAGGATCACTTGAGCCTAGGAGTTCAAGATCAGCCTGGGCAACAGTTCTTCAAAAAAATTTAAAAATTTGGCCAGGTATAGTGGTGCTCACCTATAATCTCAGCTACTAGAGAGGCTGAGATGGGAGCATCCATCTAGACTGGAAGGTCGAGGCTGCAGTGAACTGTGATTGTGCCACTGTACTCCAGCCTGGGTGACAGAGACCCTGTCTCAAAAAAAGGAAAAATTATTGTGTAAACTGTTTAATTTGCAATTGACATGAATACATGATTGCAAATTGTGTATATACCTAGATCATGTGTAAAACATCCTTTCTCCTTTCACAGACTCCCAAGTTATAAAATACAGTAAACTCAGTTGCCCTTCAACCATTTTGGTCTTTGGGACTTTTTTCAAATAAATAATATATGCAAATGTCATGATATTATAATGAGAGGCAGAGCATACTAAATTGTAAGTTTCTAATGGCAAAGGGTTAGTGCTCTAATTTTTCCCAATTCCAGTTGTTTTTACTCAGGGCCTGGCAGTTGTGCAGTGGAGGTCAGTTGCCTATGAAAAGTCCAGTGAGCCTCGTGTGTGTGTGTGTGTGTGTGTGTGTGTGTGTGTGTTTTGTTGTTGTTTTGTGTTTTTTTGAGACAGAGTCTAGCTCTGTCACCCAGGCTGGAGTGCAGTGGCATGATCTTGGCTCACTCAACCTCTGCCTCTGGGTTCAAGTGACTCTCCTGCCTCAACCTCCCGAGTAGCTGGGACTACAGGCATGCGCCACCAAGCCTGGCTAATTTTTATATTTTTAGTAGCGACAGAGTCTCAACATATTGGCCAGGCTGGTCTCGAACTCCTGATCTTAGGTGGTTTGCCCACCTCAGCCTCCCAAAATGCTGGGATTATAGGCATGAGTCACTATAGCTGGCCATTTCCTGGTTTTTATTTCTGGCTTTCCTCCTGAAAAGTTAGAGCCCATTCATTCAGGGCCTCAGTCTTTTTTCTGGCAAATCGACATGAATTTTGGAAGGAAAACTTTGAGACTAGACCCCCTAAATGAAATTTGCTAGAAAAAGAAAAACTTTGTTAAGTATAAGGAGAATCAATTTTATATAACATCACAGTAGAGTAAGATATGATGAATCTATAAAAAATAAAGTAGAAGGGGCCAGGAGTGGTGGATCACACCTATAATCCCAGAACTTTGGGAGGCTAAGGCAGGCGGATCACAAGGTTAGGTGATCAAGAGCATCCTGGCTAACACAATGAAACCCTGCCTCTACTAAAAATACAAAATAGCCAGGTGTGGTGGCACACACCTGTAGTCCCAGCTACTTGGGAGGCTGAGGCAGGGGAATTGCTTGAACCCAGGAAGCAGAGGTTACAGTGAGCCAAGATCACCCCACTGCACTCCAGCCCATCAACAGAGCGAGCGAGACTCTGTCTGAAAAATAATAATAATAATAATAAAGTAGAAAAAATTCAATACAGTTTTACAAAATTCAAGATAATTTGTTTTCATTGGGCATGAAAGATATTTAATTATCATATGCAAATAGCTAGTGAATGTGTTCACAATTGCAGTATGATATAAACATAAGTAACAAGATAGTGCAAAAGCGTAGAGGATTTTTAAACCAATATTTTAAAGAAATATTTAATTGTTCAGGCATATTTTGATCCATATTTATACATTCAAACAAGATTCATGAAATCATTTGTATGAAGGTCACACTAAAATGACATTTACTTTTGCTTTTGAAATGGGGATCTCTCCTTCTTTAGGCAGCATGTCTTCGTTCCCAGCACATTTTTTCTTTTCTTTGAAACCCATTCTCTTCATTTAATTTTTTAAGTGCCTTTTGCAACTAGCTTTCAAATAAATCATTTAGCCCTCTGAAAATATTTTAAACATGAATTCAGCCAAAGCTGATGTAAGTGAACCCAGAGGAATTGACAACCCAAAATGAAAGTTTTTTTCTTAAATGGGGCTATGAAAAAACGAGGAAAAAATTGATGGAAGAAGAACTTCAATTTTCAGCTGCCAAAGAGGAGAAATGAGTCCAAAACAACATGGGACAAAATGACACTTCCTAGACTTTTCCTTTTCTATCCAGAAGCAATAATTAGCATATCAGTGCCCATTGTAAATGGACAAGTTGCTAGCTTGTAAAAGTTAATTGTTACATAGCAGAGTACAAGGGTACTTTGTCAAAAACAGAAATATTGCAACAGGCTACAGTAAATGTTTACTGGTACTTAGTTAACATATAAGATGTAATTAAAGAAACAAAAAGTTGTTATCAGGAGGCATAAATTTCACAAGGAAGTTTCATTTTGTGGCAAATGGCCAAGGATAGAGAAAAAGTAACTGTAATTTTTCTCAAGTTCACGAAGCAAAAATGAAAATGTTTGTACTCTGACTCTTTAGCTAAATAAATGTAGAAATGGGAAGAGCTTTTGGCCAAAATGGCCAAATTAAATACCATTCATGCCTAATCTGAGTGAGATCCCACCTGGGTTTACAAAAATGCTCCTGGAGGATAAACAAGAAGTCTTCCAAGTCTGTCTTAGCACAGCTGACGGTAAAACACAAGAAAGATGGTAGGAAACACGGCAGGGACAGGAAGAAACAGGGCAGGGCTGCTTCGAGGAAACACGTGTGAGCAAAGCAATCAGCTGAGATCTGCTTCCACAAGAACTGTTTATATCTTCATTAAATCAGAGACTCCAGCCAAGGAACTATCCCCAGGGACTCTGAGCCAGGATTCTTGCTAATGCTTTAGCATGTAATAAACTGTTAAAGAAATAAAGTTGGTACAGGAAGAGAACCAGCCTTATTTTCCTACCTACAGACTACAGATTCCTAGTCCCAGAGTAGGAAGGGACGTTAGCATTCACAATCTTACTATTTTACCATTGAGAAAATTGAAACCCAGGAATTTTTTTCTAAACTTCATCTCCCCTCAGTGCCTCAGTGTAGGTACCTCCCAAGTGCCCTCTACTTTCTACTGCTTGGACATAGTGCTGGAGCCCTCTTAGACTCTATGTTTTTGGCCAGCAGAATCCTTAGAATAAAAGTTTTCCAACAAGCTACCTGCTCCCTTTTACACATGCACACACACACACACGCACACACACATACACACATACATGCACACAAACACACACAGGACAAAAGCAAGAACAAATCTCTCACCAAAATAGCAGAATGACAAGTAGTTAGTACCCATGATACATTGACAGTGGGATGATGTGGAATTATTGTAAAAGGACAAGTTCAGAGATTGCTACTATCGAGAAATGTGAAAATGAAGCAAGACCGAGAAGAAAATAGGCAGACAAAAAAATTATATGCATTCATAGTGAAGAAACTTGCAGACACTATCTCAGCAAGATGATCAAAAGCCAACAACAACAGTGGTAACTCATGGAGGCAGTGTGTATCCTTGGTATAACGTGATGAAAATGGCACTTTACTCTGTGGTCTTCCTTTCAAAACATGTAATCTCAGTCTTATCATGAGAAAATATTAGATAAATTCCAATTGAGGAGCGTTCTATAAACTACTTGACCAGTACTCCTCAAAATTGCCATCAAAACTGAGGAAAGTCTGTTAAATTTTCACAACCAAGAGGAAGCTAAAGAGACACAACAGGGAAATGTAATATGGCTTCTTGGACAGGATCATTGAACAGAAAAAGAATATTCAATGAACATCACGGAAGCTGACCTAAAGCATGGACTTTAGTTAATAATAATGTATCAGTATTCGTTCATTATTTGTAACAGATGTGCCACAGTAATGTGAGATGTTAATAACAGGGGAACTTAGGTGCAGAGTACATAGGAACTTTCTGAGCTATCTCTATAGTTTTTCTATAAATCTAAAACTGTTGTGAAATAAAATGGTAATTTTAAGGAAAATTTTATTTACGTGGTACACATGCTAGTAGATTTTTTCTTTTTTTTTTTTTCTTTTTTTGAGACAGAGTCTTGCTCTGTCATCCAGGCTGGAGTGCAGTGCCTCCCAGGTTTAAGCGATTCTCCTGACTCAGCCTTCCAAGTAGCTGGGACCACAGGTGTGTGCCACTGCATCTGGCTAATTTTTGTATTTTTAGTAGAGACGGGGTTTCATCATGTTAGTCAGGATGGTCTCAATCTCCTGACCTCGTGATCTGCCCTCCTCAGCCTCCCAAAGTGTTGGGATTACAGGCATGAGCCACCACACCCAGCCATGCTAGTAGTTTTGAAGTCATAGACACCGGCTTATAATTTAGTTTCTGTTTATTAACCTTGTAACCCTTAGTAATACTTGGCTTTATTTTTCATCTCTAAAATAAGGCAGAAGCAGGGAGGTGGAGCAAGATAGTGGAATAGAAGACACCAGGGATCCTTTCCCCCACAAAGACACCAATTGAACAATTATCTACACAGGGAAAACACCTGTGTAAGAACCAACTATCAGGTTAGGCCTCACAGTAAGGTTTTATCTTCATGTCTCTGGAAGTGGCACTGAAGAGGCAGAAGAAAAGTCTTGAACCGCCAGTGCTACCCCTCCCCAGTCATCAGCGGCAGCATGATGAGGAGAACATGTCTTTGTGCAGGGAGAACAAGAACATAGTAACTCCGAGGCATTGAAGTCAGTGCTCCCCCGTTATAGAAGAGGGGAAACTGGACCAAACTCAGCTGCCCATCCATGAAGGAAATATTTAAAGCAGCCCTAGCCAGAGGGGAATCGCTGAATTCAGCGGTCTGAACTTGAATTCCTACAAACCTCACCACCAAGGACTGAACTACTCTGGGTCTCTAAGTAAACTGAGAAGGCAGTCTGGGCCATGAGGACTGCAACTCTTAGGCAAGACCTAGTGCTGAACTGGGCCCAAAGACAGTGGACCTGGGATATGGGAGGCACATGGCATACTGAGGAGACTCCAGCTGGAGTGTCACCCTTCCCCTACTCTAGGCTACACAGCTTGTGGCTCCAAGAGACCCCTTCCTTCTGCTTGAGGAGAGGAGAAAGAGAAGTGGGGAGAACTTTGTCTTGCATCTTGGATATCAGCTCAGCAACAGCTGGATAGGGGACCAGTCAGAGTTGTGAGTCTCCCATTCCAGACCCTAGTTCCTGGATAACATTTCTAGACACACCCTGGCCCAGAAGAGAACCTACTGCCTTGAAGGGAAGGACACAGTCTTGGCAGCATTTATCACCTGCTAACTGAAGAGCCCTTGGGCCCTGAATAACAAGCAGTGATACCCAGGTACTGCATAGAGTGCCTTGAATGAGCCTCTGAGACTTGCTGCCTTCAGGTGAGACTCAGCACATTATCAGCTTTGGTGGCTATAGGGTGAAACTCCTTCCACTTGAGAAAAGCAGGGAGAAAAGTAAAGGGGACTTTATTTTGCACCTTAGGTGCCAGCACAGCCACAGTAGGGGAGAGCACCAAGGAGGCTCTGGAGGACCTCAATTCCAGGGCTTGGCTTAGATGGCATCTCTGCACCTGCCCTGAGCCAGAAGGAAGCCCACTGCCCTGAAGGGTGAGACCCAGGCCAGGCAGTATTCACCACAAGCTGAAATCGCAGCCCTTAGGCCTTAAGGGACTATCAGTGCTAGTCTGGCAGTAGTACTACTGCTCATGGCCTGTGGTGTTGTACTTGGGATGAGGACTCTTTACCTTTAAAAAGAAGAGGTAAGAGTGGGAAGGACTGTGTGTTGTGTTTTGAGTACAGCTTAGCTACAGTATGATAGAATAGTAGCTAGACTCCTAAGGTTTTTTATTTTAGTCCCTGACTCGTGGTTGGGACCTCTGGACCCACTCAGGTTCTGGGGAAATCCACTGCTCTGAAGGGAAGGACATAGTCCTGGCTGACTTTACCACCTGCTGATTATAGAGCCACTGGACCTTGAGCAAACATAGGCAGTTGCTAGGGAGAGGTTACAGTAGGCTTTGGGCAAGACCCAGTGCTGTGTTGGCACTCGGTCTGACCACTTCAGGGACAGATCAGTGGTTGTGGCAACAGGAGTGCTTATGTCACTCTTCCCTAAGCTTTAGGTAGCTCAGAACAGAAAGACTTCATTTGTTTTGGAGAAAGTAAAAGAAGAGAAAAAGAATCTCTGCCTGGTAATACAGAAAATTCTCTTGGATCTTGTTCAAGACTGTCAAGGCAGCACTTCCACAAGTCTTCAAGAACCACAGTATTACTGGGTTTGGAGAGCCCTCTAAATTTAGCAGATACAGCTTAGATCACAACACCCAAGTCCTTTCAAATATCTGGAAAGTCTTCCCAAGAAAAATGAGTACAAAGAAGCCTAGACAGTGCCAACTACAATAAATACCTAATTCTTCAATGCCTAGACACCGAAGAACAACTATTAGCACCAACAATATCCAGGAAAGCATGACCTCACCAAATGAACTAAATGATCTGCCATGGACCAATCCTGGAGAAACAGAGATGTGTGACCTTTCGGATACAGAATTCAAAACAGCTGTTTGAAGAACCTCAAAGAAATTCAAGATAACACAGAGCAGGAATTTAGAATTCTATCAGAAAAATATAAGAAAGAGATTAAAATAATTAAAAGGAATCAAGCAGAAATTCTGGAGCTGAAAAATGCAAATGGCATACTTAAAAACGCCTAAGAGTGTTTTCATAGCAGAATTCATCAAGCAGAAGAAAGAATTAGTGAGCTTGATGACAGGCTATTTGAAAGTAGAGGAGACAAAAGAAAAAGAGAATAAAAAACAATGGGCATGCCTACAGGATATAGAAACTAGCCTCAAAAGGGAAAATCTAAGACTGTTATTTTTTAAGTTGGTGTTTGGCTCTGTTACCCAGTCTGGAGTGCAGTGGTGTGATCTTAGCTTACTGCAACCTCTGCCTCCCAGATTCAAGTTTCCTGCCTCAGCTTTCCAAGTAGCTGGGATTACAGATGTGCACCACCACACCCAGCTAATTTTTATATTTTCAGTAGAAATGGTGTTTCACCATGTTAGTCAGGCTGGTCTCAAACTCCTGACCTCAAGTGTGATACGTCCACAGAAAATCTATGACTTACTGGCCTTATAGAGAAGGTAAGGAAAGAGATAGGTATAGAAAGTTTATTCAAAGGAATAATAACAGAGAACTTCTCAACCCTAACAAAAAATATCAACATCCAAGAAAAAGAAGGTTATAGAACACCAAGCAAATTTAACCCCAAAAAAACTACCTCAAAGCATTTAATAATCAAACCCAAAGATCAAGGATAAAAATGGATCCTAAAAGCAGCAAGAGAAGATAAATAAATAACTCACAATTGAGCTCCAATATGTCTGGCAGCAGACTTTTCAATGGAAATTTTATGGGCCAGGAGAGACTAGCATAGCATATTTAAAGTGCTGAAGGAGAAAAGTTTCCCCTAGAGTAGTATATCTGGCAAAAATATCCTTCAAGCATGAAGGAGAAATGAAGATTTCCCTAGACAAACAAAAGCTGAAGGATTTCATCAATACCAGACCTGTTCTACAATAATGCTTAAGTGAGGAGTACTTCAATCAGAAAGAAACGGATGTTAATCAGCAATAAGTAATCACCTGAAGATAGAACACTCACTGGAAATAGTTAAGTACAGAGAAAAACACGGAATATTATAACCCTGTAACTGTAATGTGTAAACTACTTTTATCCTAAGTAGAAAGACTAAATGATGAACAATCCAAAAATAAGAACTATAATAACTTTTCAAGACATACATAGTACAATAAAATATAAATAGAAACTACAAAAAGTTAAAAAGTAGAGAGATAAAGTTAAGGCATAGAGTTTTTATTTTCCTTTTGCTGGTTTGTTTGTTTATGCAAATAGTGTTAAGTTGTTATCAGGTTAAAATACAGATTTATAAAGTAGTATTTGCCAGTCTCATGGTAACCTCAAACCAGAAAACATACATTGGAGTCACAAAAAAAAAAAGCAAGAAACTAAATCATATCACCTGAGAAAATCACTTTAACTAAAGAAAAACAGAAAGAAAGAAGGAAGAGAAAAACCACACACACCCCAAAACAAATTACAAAATGCTCAGGTCCTTACTTATCAATAGTAACATTGAATGTAATAGACTGAACTCTCCAATCAAAAGACAGAGTTGCTGAATGGATGAAAAAACAAGACTTACTGATCTATTACCTAAAAGAAACACACTTCACCTGTAGAGACACACATAAACTGAAAATAGAGTGATGAAAAAAATACTTTATGCCAATGGAAACTAAAAAAGAGCAGGAGTCACTATACTTACATCAAACAAAATAGTTTTCAAGACAAAAACTATAAGTAGAGACAAAGAAGGTCACTATGTAATGATAAAGGAGTCAATTCAGCAAGAGAATTTAATGATTTTTCATATACATATGCACCCAATACTGGAGCACCCAGATATACAAAGCAAATATTGTTACAGCTAAAGAGAGAGATTCAGGCCCCAAAACAATAATAGCCAAAGACTTCAACACCCCATTTTCAGCACTGGACATATCTTCCAGGCAGAAAGTCATTAAGCTGCATTATAGACCAAATAGATCTAGTAGATATTTATGGAACATTTCATCCAACAGCTACAGAATATACATTCCTTTTGTTAGCACATGGATCATTCTCAAGGATAGACCATATGTCAGATCACAAAACAAGGCTTAAAACATTAAAAAAAATAATATCAAGCATCTTCTCTGACTACAATATAATAAAAATAGAAAATAACAACAAGAAGAATTTTGGAAACTATACAAATACATGTAAATTAAACAGTACACTCCTGAATGTCCAGCAGGTTAATACATAGATTAAAAAGGAAATTTAAAAAATTATTGAAACAAATGAAAATGAAAACACAACATACCAAAACTTATGAAATACAGCAAAAACAGTACTAAGAGGGAAGTTTATAGTTATAAATGCCTACATCAAAAAGAAGAAAAACTTAAAGCAATCGAATAATGCATCTTAACAAACTATAAAAGCAAGAGCAAACCAAACCCAGAATTAATAGAAGAAAAAATGACAAAGATCTGAGCAGAAATAAATGAAATTGAAATGAAGGAAACAATACAAAAGGTGAATGAAATAAAAAGTTAGTTTTTGAATAGTTATACAAGATTGACAAGTCTTTAACCAGGCTAACAAAAAGAGGAGGAGGAGGAGGAAGGGGAGGAATAGGCAGAGAAGGAGGAGGAGGGGAAGAAGGAGAAGAGTGAGAAGATCCAAATAAGTAAAATCAGAAATGAGAAAGGAGACACTACAATAGGTATTACAGAAATTCAAAGATCATTAGTGGCTACTATGAGCAACTATATGTCAATTAACTGGAAAATATAAAAGAAATGGACATTCCTAGACACATACATCCTACCAAGATTGAACCAGGAAAAATAAAAAATCTGAACAGACCGATATTAGGTAACTAGATCAAAGCCATAATAAAAATTCTCTCAGTAAAGAAAAACCCAGGACCCATTGGCTTCATGCTGAATTCTACCAAACATTTAGAGAAGAACTAATACCAATCCTACTCAAGCTATTCCATAAAACAGAGAAGAAGAGAATACTTCAAAACTCATTATATACAGCCAGTATTACCTTGATACCTAAATCAGACAAAGACACAGGAAAAAAATGAATACTATAGGCTAATATCTCTGATGAATATTGATGCAAAAACCTTCAACAAAACACTAACAAACCAAATTCCGCAATACATTAGAAAAATCATTAATCTCTGGGATGCAATGATGGTTCAACATATGTAAATCAATGTTATCAACAGAATGAAGGATAAAAACCATGCTTATCTCAACTGGTGCTGAAAAAGCAAGTGATAAAATTCAATATCCTTCATGATAAAAATCCTTAATAAACTGAGTGTAGAAGGAACATACCTCAACATAATAAAAGCCATACAAGACAGACCCACAGTTAGCATCACATTGAATGTGGAAATACTGAAAGTCTTTCCTCTAATACCTGCGACATGCCAAGGATGCTCACTTTTTCCACTGTTATTAAACATAGTGCTGGAAGTCCTAGCAAAAACAGACAAGAGAAAGAAATAAAGGGTATCCAAATTCAAATGGAAGAAGTCAAATCTTTCTTGTTCTCAGATAATATAATTTTATATTTGGAAAAACCTAAAGACTCTGCAAAAAAACTATTAGAACTGATAAATTCAGTGAAGTTGCCGAATACAAAATCAACATACAAAAATCAGTAGTATTTTCATATGCCAACAGTGAACAATCTGAAAAAAAAAAAAACCATAATCTCATTTACAATGGTCACAAATAAAATTAAATACCTAGGAATTAACCAAAGAACTGAAATATCTCTATAATGAAAACTATAAAACACTGATGAAAGCAATGGAACAGAACACTGAAAAAAAAAATTCCATGTTCATGGATTGAAAGAATTAATATTATTAAAATGTCCATATAACCCAAAGCAATTTACAGATTCAATGCAATCTCTATCAAAAAACCAATGACATTCTTCACAGAAATAGAAAAAATTCTAAAATTTATATAGAACCAAAAAACACACAGAATAGCCAAAGTTGTCCTAAGCAAAAAGAACAAAACTGAAGTAATCACATTACCTGACTTCAAATTATACTACAGAGCTATAGTAACCAAAACAGTATGATAGTGGCATAGAAACAGACACGTAGACCAGCGAACAGAATAGAGAACCCAGAAATAATTCCACAGTGAACTCATTTTTCCACAGTGAACTCGTTTTTTGACAAAGACGCCAAGAACATACATTGAAGAAAAGACATACTCTTCAATAAATGGTGATAGGAAAACTGAAGATCCATATGAAGAAGAGTGAAAGTAGCCCTTTATCTCTTGCCATATACAAACACCAAATCAATATGGATTAAAGACTTAAGTATAAGACCTCAAACTATAAAACTACTACAAGAAAACGTTGGGGGAAATCCCTAGGATTTGGTCTGGCAAAAAATTTATGGAGTAACAGCCCACAAGCACTGGCAACTAAAGCAAAAATGGACAAATGGGATCACATCAAGTTAAAAAGCTTCTGCTCAGCAAAGGAAATAATCAACAGAATGAAGAGACAACCCACAGAATGGGAGAAAATACCTGCAAACTGTCCATCTGATGAGGAATTAATAACCAGACTATATAAGAAGCTCAGACAACTGTACAGGAAGAAATCTAATAATCTAATCAAAAAATGGGACATTTCTCAAAAGAGGACAAACAAATGGTAAAAAGATACATGAAAAAGTGCTCCCTATTTTAAAAGTGACCACATAATTGGAAGTAAATCACTCCTCAGCAATTGCATAGCATTTCACAGGATTAAATAAAATATTGGTTGGCTGCTTATTTGTTATTTTCATCCCCTATTCCTTCCTGTCTCCATTGTTAAGCACAATTATTGGCATAAAAGAGGTTTTTAATACCCATTTTTAGACTGCATTCTAGCCTGGGCAATAAAACAAGAATCCCGTTCTCTCTCCCTCCTTCTCTTCCTCTTTCTTTCTCTCTTTCATTCTTTTTTCTTTCTTTCTTTTACTCTCTTTCTCCTTCTCTTTTTCTTTCTTTAAAAAAAAAATTTTAAAAAAAAGTGCTCAATATCATTGATCATCAGAGAAATGCAAATCAAAACTACAATGAGATATCACCTCACCCCAGTTAAAATGGCTTATGTCCAAAAGACAGTCAATGACAAATGTTACCAAGGATGTGGAGAAAAGGGAACACTTGTACACTGTTGGTGGGAATGTAAATTAGTACAGCCACTGTGGAAAACAGTTTAGAGGTTCCTCAATGAAGTAAAAATAGAGCTATCATTTGATACCGCAATTCCACTGCTGGTTATATACCCAGAAGAAAGTAAATTCATATTTTGAAAATCTATCTGCAGTCCCATGTTTGCTACAGCTAAGACATGGAGGCAACCTCAGAGTCCATTAACAGATGGACAGATAAAGAAAATGTGGTACATATACACCATGGAGTACTATTCAACCATAGAAAAGAATGAGGTCCTATCATTTGCAACAACATGAATGGAACTGGAGGTCATTATGTTAAGTGAAATAAGCCAGGCAGAGAAAGAGAAACTTTTCATGTTCTCATTTATTTGTGAAAGCTAAAAATTAAAACAATTAAACTCGTGGGGATAGAGAGTAGAGGATTGTTACCAGGGGCTGGTGAGGATAGTATGGGGCTGAGTTGGAGGTAGGGGTGATTAGTGGGTACAAAAAAAAGTACTTGGAAAGAATGAATAAGACCTACTATTTCATAGCATAACAGGGCGACTATAATCAATAATAATTATATATTTTTAAATAACTAAAAGAGTATAATTGGATTGTTTGTAACACCAAGGATAAATGCTTGAGGGGATGGATGTCCCATTCTCCATGTGACTATTTCACATTGCATGCCTTTATCAGAGCATCTCATGTACCCCATAAATATATATACCTACTATGTCCTCATAAAAATTAAAAATTAGGCCAGGTTCGGTGGCTCACACCTGTAATCCCAGCACTTTGGGGGACCGAGGCAGGCGGATCACAAGGTCAACAGATGGAGACCATCCTGGCCAACATGATGAAACCCCACCTCTACTAAAAATACAAAAATTAGCTGGGCATGGTGGCACATGCCTGTAGTCCCAGCTACTTGAAAGCCTGAGGCAGGAGAATTGCTTGAACCCAGGAGGTGGAGGTTGCAGTGAGCTGAGATTGCGCCATGGCACTCCAGCCTGGCACCTGGCAACAGAGCAAGACTCTGTCGCAGAAAAAAATTAAAACTAAATAACAGAAGGAAAAAGTGTGGCTAATCAGACCTCTCTCAAAGTGTTGCAGAAACTGAAGGGAATCTGAAAGTTACCTCAAAATATGCTACTCTGGCATAAAAATTACTTTTAGCCGAAAGCAATCGCAAAACAGCAGATGTGGGAAGACCTCTCTGCCCTCCCCCTTTTTGCCTAAAATCAAAGCATAGATTTCCATTTGTTAAGGTATCCCCCTCTACCATACGAGAGAGAGGAGCCTGACTCTTGGCACAAAATGGGTCTGAATAACAAGCTATACTAAACGATCCTTATATGCCATACATTTCCTCATCACCTTCCCAAAATTCATTGTACCTAAGGGGCTTAACCCTCTTTTCATATCTGGTTTCTTTACAACTTATTATATTTTGTTAAAATGATATATAAGCCCCTGAGTCTGTGAACCTCTCATGCATGTAAAAATGTTAATACAAGTTGTATGCCTTTTCTCCTGTTAATCTGTCTTTTGTCAGTTCAGTTCATAGTTTCCAGGCACACATTTCAAGAGGGTAGAAGGGAAGATTTTCCTCCCCTACAAAACCAACTGAGATCATTTAAATTGTATGTAACATTGTAGCTCAGAGCATAGGAAACTTCAAAGTTTTTACTATTTGTTACACTATGGCAGTTACATTTTTTAGGATTCAGTTTCCTCATCTGCAATCTAGAGGCAGTAATAGCATCTTTATCTCAGAGATGTTCCAAGCAACACGTGAGACAGCACTGATGTAGAATGCTCAACACAATTCAGGACACAGGAGCCATTATTGTTAATAGTCCCTGTCATATCACCGATCCTTAAAGACATTTCCCTTGACCCCCAGGTAAAGGCAGTTAATGTGATCAGTGCCAGGGAAATGAAATCAAATTGGCTAAATAGTCAAGAGATTCTCTCACAAAGCAGGCTGAGACATTAACTGTTATATTTTCTTGGGGAAAGATAACAGTTCAAAAGATTGTGTCTGACTGGGAGGCTGGTTCCTCCTAGTTGAAACATTCTCATGAAAAACCAACTCAGGCTCAGAGCCTGCTCAAGAAGGACCAGATGGAGTGCAGAAATGTTAGGGTGTCTATGGAATGTATAGCCACTTTTGGTAGTTTATGTCCTTGGCCCACTGCTGTAACCGCCCAATGGGTTCACCTTGCCCACTGCCTAGACAGAGCCAGTTTATCAAGACAGAGAAATTGCGACAGAGAAAGAGTAATTCAAGCAGAGCTCGCTGTGCAGGAGACGGGAGTTTCGTTATTATTCAAATTAGTCTCAGAACATTCAGGGAGTTTTTAAGGACAATTGGTGGGTGGAGGGAAGCCAGTGAGCCAGGAGTGCTAATTGGTTAGGTAGGAGATGAAATCATGGGATGTTGAAGCTCTCCTCTTGGACTGAGTCAGTTCCTGGGTGGGGGCTACAAGATCAGATGAGCCAGTTTATCGATCTGGGTGGTGCCAGCTGATCTATCAAGTGCAGGTTCTGCAAAATATCTCAAGCACTGATCTTAGTAGCATTTTAAGGAGGGTCAGAATCTTGTAGCCTCCAGCTACACGACTGCTAAACCATAATTTCTAATCATGGGGCCAATTTGTTCGTCCTACAAAGGCAGTCTAGTCCCCAGGCAGAAAGGAGGTTTGTTTTCGGAAAGGGCTGTTATCATCTTTGTTTTAAACTATAAACTAAGTGCCTCCCAAAGTTAGTTCAGCCTGCACCCAGGAAGAAATGAGGACAGCTTAAAGGTAAAACCAAGCTGGAGTTGGTTAGGTTAGATCTCTTTCATTCTCAGTCATAATCTTGCAAAGGTGGTTTTACTATTATGAGCTGAATTGAGTCAACCCAAAATTCATATGCTGAAGTCCTGATTCCTCAGTGTCTCAGAATATAATTGTATTTGCAGATCGGTTAATTAAGTTTAAATGAAGTCATTAGAGTAAGCCCTAATCCAATATGATTGGTGTCTTTTTAAACGGAAGAGACTAGAACACAGATGTGTACAGAGGAAAGACCACGTGAAGATACAAGGAGAAGGCAGCCACCTGCAAGCCAAGGAGAGAGGCCTCAAAAGAAACCAGCCTTGCCAATATCTTCATCCTGGCCTTCTAGCCTCCAGAACTTGAGAGAACCATTTCTGTTGTTTAAGCTACTTAGACTGATAACCTGAGCAGAATAATACACCTGCTATGGAGAAGCCCCTAGGGAGCCTGGCACCCATTCTTCCTACTCTCTCACTCTCCTTGTCAACCTTGCTTCTCAGATTGGAATTATAGCACAAACTGAGACATGTGACAATTCCTTTGTATAAATAAACTTCCTGTATAAACTTAATTGAATAAACAAAAATGTATTTGTACAAATAAATTTCTTTATAGAAATATAAACAGGTAGATAATGTGACTCCCTTAGTGTGAAATTTAGAAAACACTCTAGTACGGAGTTTTCACCCAAAGTAGGTTTCTCTACAAAAATTAATTCTCTGGTAAAATACATTTGGAAAATACTGTATACCATAGGTTCTCTTAGAAGCTCACAATGTACATTAACATATTAAAGGTTTTAAGAAGTACTGTAATTTAAAAAATATGTTTCAACATTATTTAACCCAGCATTTGAGAAAATATTTGACTGTGGAACTCTTTCTTTGAGGAAGGTTTCTAGTGACAATTCACTTTGAGAAATGTTCTGATCGAAACTGCCTCCCACTTACCAATCATCGTGTCAATGTTTTATTTCCTCAGAAGTCAGTTCATGTCATCCTTTGTCATTCTGATGATTTTGTTTTTCAGAGGGTGACATTTATTGGCTGCCTTCCCAGATACTGAAACTTCTAGGCTTTTATTCACAAACTGTAGAAAAATACAATTCTGTTAGTAAGGAAAGGAGAAAGGAAAAACAGAAGTTAATATCATTATCTTGTCTCATCATCAAAACGGAAGTTAGTCATTATCTTGTCACATTATTTAACTATAAAAGTTTCAAGAGAGGCCAAGAAAATATAAGAAGCTCCCACATGATGAAATATACTTTTGGAAAGGCCATATTTTTTGAGGTTCTCTTAGAACCTCTGATTGTAGCTGATATTTTTAAGAGCCCAGATAAATAAGGGAAGTGTGCCTTTCCTCCCCAGAATAAGGGGTAAACAAACACTCTATAAAGACAGGTTAATGAGAGAGATGCAAAACTAAAACTAATTTATTTAATCAAAGTTTTGTGTGACCCAGGAGCCTTGAGAAGTACAAAGACCCATGGAAAACTGCATTTTTAAGCTTAGATTCAATGAAGAATGGATAGCCATGTAGAAATGTGATTGGACAGAGGTTTACGATCTAATGGTCACAGACTGAGGGGGAAACCCAGCAAGGCCTGTGTGTTCAGATTCTTCTTGGCCTCTCTATGCAGCATTTCTTTCCTCCTGGGTATGGGGCAGGATCCATCTGGAATGAGAATCTTCAAGGGAGAAGGAGGAAAGTGACCTTTCTAGGTTTTATGACTTGTTTGTGGAAAGAGGAATTCTAGTTTCTATGACCAGCCCTTGGGAAGAAGAACACTAGATTCTTTTTTTTTTTCCAAGACAGAGTCTTGTTCTGTCACCCAGGCTGGAGTACAATGGCATGATCTTGGCTCTCTGCAACCCCTCCGCTCTCTGGGTTCAAGTGATTCTCTTGCCTCAGTCTCCCAAGCAGCTGGGACTACAGGCACCTGCCACCACGTCCAGCTAATTTTTTGTATTTTTTAGTAGAGACAGGGTTTCACCACGTTGGTCAGGCTGGTCTCAAACTCCTGACTTCGTGACCGCCCACCTTGGCCTCCCAAAATGCTGGGATTACAGGTGTGAGCCACTGCACCTGGCTGAGGAACTCTAGATTCTATGACTCAATTAAGGGAAGAATGAGGCATGGGGGACAGGAGGGCAGGAGAAGGTCAGAGAAAATGAATCTGATAGAATCTGTTTATTACTTATATGACTGCTGAAGGAGCCTTTTTGGAAACTAAAATTTATTCTATCTCTAGCCATCTACAATTTGGCTTTTATCTTAATTTTAAGAGAAAAGACAGCTCAATTAGTTAAAAGCTATTGTTATTTATAATTGATTTTTGTCTTGCTTCTTGGCCAAGAGATCAATAGAACAATTATTATTAGTATTCTGTCTTTTCTTCACCTTCATGTCTCTTAAGGTCCTGATTGTCATTTTAGATTCTTCACTGTGGGATACTATGGCTTTTGAAAACTCAGCCAACCAGCTAGAGAGTGACTATAATCACCCATTTTCTAAAATGAGTAAGCAAGGATGTAACTTACAAACCTGCTAGATTCCTCTGTGGAATTGCAAATAAAACTAGAGAAACTGCCTGGAATTTTAGAATTGAAAAATAAAATGATGACAACCCTATTTTTCTATCAACAGAAGAGAAGACTTGGGACCAGCCTCTAGGGAGTCTGTGTGGTAACAAGCAAGAGCAGCTGCAGTCATGGAGAGCTGGTTTCCAACTCAGGTGAGGCAGCGTGTCAGCTGCGTGACCCTAGCAATTCCTTCAACTCCTCTGCAACTGTCTCTCCTCCTGCAAAATATAACAATTGCTGCTGTGCCCTCCTTATGGGATGTTGAAAAGAGTTAAGTAAGATCATAGGCATGGGCAATGACTTCATGGCTAAAACACCAAAAGCAATGGCAACAAAAGCCAAAATAGACAAATGTGATCTATTTAAACTTAAGAGCTTCTGCACAGCAAAAGAAACTATCATTAGAGCGAATCAGCAACCAACAGAATGGGAAAAAAATTTTGCAATCTACCCATCTGACAAAGGGCTAATTTCCAGAATCTACAAAGAACTTAAATTTACAAGAAAAAAACAACCCCATCAAAAAGTGGGGGAAGGATATGAACAGAGACTTTTCAAAAGAAGACATTTATGCAGCCAACAAACATATGAAAAAAAGCTAATCATCACTGGTCATTAGAGAAATGCAAATCAAAACCACATTGAGATACCATCTCATACCAGTTACAATGGTGATCATTAAAAAATCAGGAGACAACAGGTGCTGGAGAGGATGTGAAGAAATAGGAATGCTTTTACACTGTTGGTGGGAGTGTAAATTAGTTCAATCATTGTGGAAGACAGTGTGGCAATTCCTCAAGGATCTAGAACTAGAAATACCATTTGACCCAGCAATCCCATTACTGAGTATATACCCAAAGGATTATAAATCATTCCATTAAAAGGACAAATGCACACGTATGTTTATTGCAGCACTGTTCACAATAGTAGACTTGAAACTAACCCAAATGCCCATCAATTATAGACTGGATAAAGAAAATGTGGCACATATACACCATGAAATTATATGTAGCCATAAAATAGGATGAGTTCATGTCATTTGTAGGGACATAGATGAAGCTGGAAACCATTCTCAGCAAACTGACACAAGAATAGAAAACCAAACGCTGCATGTTCTCACTCATAAGTGGGAGCTGAACAATAAGAACACATGGACACAGGGAGGGGAACATCACACACTGGGGCCTGCTGGGGGGTGGGGGTCTACAAGAGGGATAGTAGGAAGGTGGGGGCTAGGTGAGTATAGCATTAGGAGAAACATCTAATGTAGATGATGGGGTGATGGATGCAGCAAACCACCATGGCACATGTATATCTATGCAATAAATCTGCACGTTCTGCACATGTACTCCAGAAATTAAAGTATTTTTAAAAAGAGTAAGATCAAATGAGTTTATATCTGGAAAACATCATGATGGGAGGTTGAAATTGATGGCATAAGGGTAGAAAAGTATGATATTTTTCCTCCCTGTAGGAGGGAGACAGCTAACACTCTTAAAGCACCAGACATGTTAACAAGAGAAAAGCATAACCAATTTGTTTAATCAAAGCTCTGTGTGACACAAGAGCCTTGAGAAATGAAGGTCTAAAGTTCCAGGGGAAACTGTTTTTATGCTTAGGTTCGATAAAGAATGGACAGCCATGTAGAAATGTGATTGGACAGAAGGTTATGATCTAATGGTAACAGACTGAGGGGGAAACACGCAAGGCCTATGTGTTCAAGTTCTTCTTGGTCTCTCTGTGTAGCATTCCCTTCTTTTCCAGTACAGGTTACGATACCTGTTACATACAGGTCTTCAAGAGAGAAGGGAAAATGTCATCCTTCTAGGTTTTATGACTTGCCTTGGGGAAGAGAAGTTTTAGTTTCTATGACCCACTTTGGTGAAGAAGAATTCTGGTTTCTATGACTTGCTTTGCAGAGGATGGTGGGGAAGACAGGAGATTGGGAGGAGATCAAGATGTTGAAGAGACTTGATTCCAGTCTCCTTTCATTCAAATACTTTGGGAGAACATTTTCTGAGCCTGACAATGGCTTGTCAATTTTCTGACATGATTTCCTAAAATTTACTTTAGTTTCAATGTTTTGTTGTTGTTTGGCTTTGGTTTGTGTTTTGGGTTTCTGTTTGTGGTGTCTGTTTGTTTGTTTTGAGACAAAGTCTTGCTCCATTACCCAAGCTGGAATGCAGTGGCACAATCACAGCTCACAACAGCCTCCACCTCCTAGCCTCAAGTGATCCTCCTCACTCAGCCTCCCTAGTAGCTGAGAATACAGGCAGAAGCAACCACACTAATTTTTAAAAATTTTTTGTAGAGATGGGTCTTCCTATGTGGCCCAAGCTGGTTGCAAAATCCTTTCTGGGCTCAAGCAATCCTCCTGCCTCCACCTCCCAAAGTGTTGGGATTACAGGCATGAGCCACCACATCCAGCCATTTTAGCTGCAGTGTTTTAATTTGGAGATTTTGCTTAAAAATCTGGTTTACCATCTTTTCTGGAAAAAAAAAATAGAAGTAACTCCTTTCAATATTGGGCCCACATTCTCACATATGGAGGTGAGGAGCATTTCCCAACTTTTTTTTTGAGACAGAGTCTCACTCTGTTACCCAAGCTGGAATGCAGTGGCACAATCTTGGCTCACTGCAACCTCAGCCTCCTGGGTTCAAGTGATTCTTGTGCCTCAACTTTCCAAGTAGCTGGGATTACAGGTGTGTGCCACCATGCCTGGCTAAGTTTTGTATTTTTAGTAAAGACAGGATTTTTCTGTGTTGGCCATGCTGGTCTCGAACTCTTTTTTTCTTTTTTTTTTTTTTTAATATTTTATTGTGTTTTAGGTTTGGGGGTACATGTGAAGAACATGCAGGATTGTTGCATAGGTACATACATGGCAATGTGGTTTGCTGGCTTCCTCCCCATCACCTATATCCAGCATTTCTCCCCATGTTATCCCTCCTCAACTCCCCACCCCCCACTGTCCCTCCCCTAGTCCCTCCCAACAGACCTCAATGTGTGATGTTCCCCTCCCTGTGTCCATGTGTTCTCATCTTTCAACATCCACCTATGAGTGAGAACATCAAACTCTTGATCTCAAGTGATCCACCTGCCTTGGCTTCTCAAAGTGTTGGGATTACAGGCGTGAGCCACCATGCCCAGCCTAATTTCCCCACTTTCAATGGGGCACTTGTTTTCCATGTTACCCTGGTGCCCAGCACTATCCATTCATTAATGGAACCTGCCTGGTGCAGACAGGCATTTGAGATCTTCATCCCTGTAAAGCAGTGAGTTGCAATATTGGGAGTAGGGTTATCTGCCCTCCAACTTCTTCCTAGTGCAAACAAAAAATAAAATCCTAAGCACCGCCCAACCAACTGAATGGACCCTGCCTTTTGGCTCACCTCTCAGCCAAGGGGATTCTAATATTAACCTGAAACTCTAGTTCAAGCCATGATGGAAAGTGAGGGTCAGACATGCCTCATTACACCCTCCTCCCTTTGGAATTCAGGCACAGCTGACCAGCATTAGCATTAAAACAGAGACCTTAAAACTGATAGATTAGACTCTAAGTCTGTTTAGAAATATTTATAGTCTATTTTCTCTGAAACCTGCTGCCTGGAGGCTTCATCTGCATAATGAGAACCTTGGTCTCTAAACCCCTTATGTTAACCCAAACACTCCTTTCTATTGATTCCAGGTCTTCACATAAACTCTTTCAACCAATTGCCAATCAGAAAATCTTTGAATCTGCCTATGACATGGAAGCCCTCTTTCCCACCACCCCTCACCCGACCTTAAAGTTGTCCCATCCTTCTGGATGGAACCAATGTGTATCTTAAATGTATTGACTGATGTCTTAAATCTTCCAAAAATGTACAAAACCAAGCTGTAGCCCAACCACCTTGGGCTCATGTTCTTAGGACCTCCTGAGGGCTGTGTCATAGGCCATGATCACTCATATTTGGCTCAGAATAAATCTCTTCAAATATTTTACAGAGTTTGACTCTTCAACACTGAACATTTGCCTTCTTTTCTTCACACTGGGTCTGGATCTATAAATCCGTAATAACTGACAATATTGAACTCTGCCTGAGTCCAGTGCTTTTGAAAAACAGGGAGGATTAATTTGCTGGACTTTTTATTTTCTCTCTTTGTTTCCTCCCTCCCACCCCCACCAATAGATGGGGTCTTTTTCTGTTGCTCATGCTGGAGTGCACTAGCATGACCATAGCTCAATGTAACCTTGAACTTCTGGGCTCAAGCCATCCTCCCTCCTCATTATCCCAAGTAGCTGGGACTAAAGGCATGTGCTACCATGCCTGGCTAATTTCACTTTCTGTAGAGACAGGGTCTCACTATGGTCTCAAACTCCTGGCCTCAAACCATCTTCCCACCTTAGCCTCCCAAAGTGCTGGGATTACAGATGTGAGTCACCATGCCCAGACCTGGACTTTTTGTTTTCTGAAATCTTCTGCCTTTCCCAATATGACTTAGGTAAGATCTACATCCCCTTGTTTACCTATGAAAGGTCTAGATACAAACTCTCCCAATTCCTATTCTTCTTGGAAATGATTAGCTGAATTGTCTCCTGCTGTCTCTCTTGGAAACAAAATTTAAAAACTAGCTAAACACAGAGATAAATGTTTCTTGTTCAACTGATAGACTGGGACTTCCCCTGATGACAAAACAACCCCTACCGTCAGATCACCATCCCTGTAACTTGTCTACTCCTTCTTATCAAAGTCTACAAAGAAACAACCCTGTTAAGACCCTCTGATCTTCACACCTGGAGTATTCTCTCTATTCCAATAGCCTGAATAAAAATAATTTCCTTACTTTGTCCGGCTTTTTTGCCTTTGACATCCCCTGACCCTCTTCCTGAAGACATATACAATCTATATACAGAGCATGAGCCCTTTCAAGCATTTTGGGTGCAATTGAGTCACAGCACCAGACTGAGGGTGGTGGCTGAATGTTCTCCTTGCTTAGGAACTGATAGAAAGAAGAGAAGCCCAAAGAAGGCAGGGAAGAATAGTGGGCAGCAAATCTGTAGATATTTTAAAGAGAAGAGGGAAAGGTGTGGGAAAATTCTTTAAAAGACATTTCCGGCCAGGCACAGTGGCTCACGCCTGTAATCCCAGCACTTTGGGAGGTAAAGGTGGGTGAATCACCTGAGGTCAGGAGTTCAAGGCTAGCCTGGCCAATATTGTGAAACCCCCTCTCTACTAAAAATACAAAAATTAGCCGGGCATGGTGGCAGGCACCTGTAATCCCACCTACTTGGGAGTCTGAGGCAGGAGAATCACTTGAACCCAGGAGGCAAAGGTTACAGAGAGCTGAGACCATGCCATTGCACTCCAGCCTGGGCGGTGAGAATGAAACTTTGTCTCAAAAAATAAAACATAAAATAAAATGTATTTCCATTTACTGAAAACAATTCCACAAACTAATGTCCCTCCATTCCACTTCGTCCCTCCCACCTCCTTAAAAACCTTCAGTTTCCTTACTGGGATATATCCTTCATATCACCTCCAGTTACCTGATTAAAACCCAGTTTCCTCACTTAACTGACCTACCCAAAAGCCTGCAGTTGCTCTCCTTTGCCTTTGAGGTCAAGAACAAATAGTTCAGCATGGCATAGAAGGCACCTCACAACTTGACCCTATCCTGTCTTCCCTGCAGCCTCCCCCACCGCAACCAATGAGCCATGTACACCCTCCCAACATCATACAGCATCTGTCATTACAGTGAGGGTCCCTGGGAAGGCCTGACCTGTGCGCCTCATTTAGGATCTCTGGCAGTTTATGGCAGGTATAAAAGACAAGAGAAAGCTTCCCCTCCACACTCTGAAGATTCATAGAAATGAAACCATGATAGACAGATAAATAGTGGGGAGAAGGTATACAAAATTTATTTAACATGCATAGCATGGGGACTCAGAGGAGAATGATTACCCAATAACCCAATAGGGTACAGATGCCTATATACCCTTCTTCTTAGGGGAGGAAAAGATGGGGATGGACATGGACAATTCTTTTGAGGGGTTATTGATTATTAGGGAAAATGGGCTGGGCACAATGGCTCACACCTGTAATCCCAGCACTTTTTGAGGCCAAGGTGGATGGATTGCTTGAGGTCAGGAGTTCAAGACCAACCTAGCCAACATGGTGAAACCCATCTTTACCAAAAATACAAAAAATTAGCTGGGCATGGTGGTGGGCACCTATAGTCCTAGCTACTCAGGAGGCTGAGTCAGGAGAATCGCTTGAACCCAGGAGGCAGAAGTTGCAGTGATCCAAGATCACATCACTGCATTCCAGCCTGGGGGACAGGGGAAGACTCCATCCCAAAAAAATTTTTTTTAAAAAGGGCGGGAGCTGGGTGGGAATGAATGGGCCCAATGCTCAGACAATGGCTAGCAAATAATTCACTTTAGAAATTGAATGGGATCAGAGAACTGACAATAGTTTGGATTGAAGTTCTTCTGGGTTCTAGGTGTGATGTATAATTTTCAGTTTCTTCCTCTGTGCTATGAATTTTAATATTCTCTGGTTTTGACATTTCAGGGAGGGGACTGAAGGCAATTATGCTTTCCTTTGGTGATTTGAATTTCTAGGCTGATAAGGAAATCAGAGAACAGCCTCATTCTGTGCTTTGGGAGAGAGAAGATGGTGGGGGGTAGGGGTTGAGAGGTGGTCATAGAGTCTGTTTCTTTAGTTCAACATGTCAAGGTGCCATATTTGGGGTATCAATGCAGGACACCAGGAGCCCAGTTTATATAAGGACCAAATCATCCTGAGAGAAACAAGGAAAAAAGAGCATTTAGTGGTAACCTCGGGAACCCTGCATCAAGATTATCCCAGTGAGGTTGGGGACCCAGGGTGCCTTGCTTGGCTGTCAAAGAAAAGAGATGCTTTGGGACCTATGGTAAAAGAATTGTACTTCAATGGAAAATTAAGACACTGTCCAAAGGATAGTCTTCCAGTTTATAGGATTACAAACTTTTATTGCCTTTGAACTATTTTAAGTTGTATTTCATTAATAGCAATGATTCCCTTCAACATGCAAATCTGTCCTATCTGGTAGAGGTCCAGTTGATTCTCCAGTATCTCCAATATCTGTGGGAAAACCAGTTTGTCTCCATTTATGCATTCATATATATTCATTTCCTTTTCTTCTTCTTTTTTTTTTTTTTTTTGTTATAAGGTCTCCCTGTCTTGCCCTATAGCCCAGGCTGGGGTGCAGTGGTGCAATCATAGCTTACTGCACCCTTGAACTCCTGGGCTCAAGTGATCCTCCCACCTCAGCCTCCCAAGTAGCTGGCATTACAGGTGTGCCACCATGCCCAGCTAATTAAAACAATTAAAAATTTTTTTTGGTTTCACTGTATTGCTTAGCCTGGTCTCAAACTCCAGGTCTTAAGCAATCCTACTGCCTCGGCCTCCCAAAGTGCTGGGATTACAGGTATGAGCAACCATGCCTGGCCCATTTCACTGTTCTTGATCTATAAATGTCTATTCTTAAGGTTATAATGTCCACCTGACTCAATCCCTCACTGATCAATGAATAAAATCTTTATCATGTGCTTATCTTTATAAATAAATAAATATATATATATGTGTGTGTGTGTGTGTGTGTGTGTGTATATGACAGTGATAATTTTAATTTTCACAGAGGATAAGTAAGACCCTGCCTGGTTCCTTCCAAAATTCTTCATGGTCTAAAACTTCATGTAATCACAAAAGACTGAGGGAATAATGTCACCATTTTAGGATTTAAAAAGGAATTGTGATACATTCATAGAGGAGACCTTCTTCCACATAAAGACAGCAGCACCAGCTGCTCAACAGACACCCCTTGGTGAACAACAGATAGAGGCTCTCCATGTAAGTCACAAGCAGGACTGAAACTGCGGTCAGGTTCTGTGGTCAGCCACAGAGGGACCTAAGGCAGCAGCAGTGGCTCAAGGAGAGCTGCATCTACAACTGATACTGAAGAATTCTGATGGACATCAGACCCAGCTATAGACAGAGGGGTAACCTGAAGGAGTGAGGGAAGCATGGGCCTGAGCAGTGTGCCTCAAGCCTATAGATCTTTCTTGTTGCTATTATTAATGGTATCAATGTTCTTTGAATATCCTCCTTAAGGCAGATGTGGGGCTGAGGGGAATTAAGGATTAGGTTACTGTGTACTATATTCAAGAAGTTTTTATTGTCAACTTAAATACAGACAGAGAAAATTATGTCTAAATGTGTTGCGTTTACTCAGGATTATATCTGGAATGCACAGAATGGCAAGCCACCAGCCCATTTGGTGAGAGAAGGATAAGGGGAGCTTTTTATAAGCATAAAGAGATTTACATAAGCTACTTAGAACAGAGTTTATTGGTTCCAGAGTTTCAAAGCCAGAGTTGTTGTCAATTATTATTGGAGATTCCACTACTGGGCAAGCGTTCTTCTAAGAACACTGCCAATCCTAAAGCATGTCTAATGATAAGCCTTATCGAAGCAGGAGGTGTGAAAGGGCTTCTAGAAAGTCATTGGTTTTTGTTTTTTTGAGATGGGGTTTTACTCTTGTCCCTTAGGCTGGAGTGCAATGGTGCAATCTCGGCTCACTGCAACTTCCACCTCCCAGGTTCAAGCAATTGTCCTGCCTCAACCTCCTGAGTAGCTGGGATTACAGGAATCCCATCACGGCCCAGCTAATTTTTGTAATTTTAGTAGAGACAGGGTCTCACCATGTTGGCCGGTCTGGTCTCACCTCAGATGATCCACCCACCTCAACCTCCCAAAGTGCTAGGATTACAGGTGAGAGCCACTGTGCTGGCTGAAAGTCCTTGGACTTTCTTATGTCAAATATGTAAGCATGGGCCTCCTCTCTTTCATGTTTTCCTGGCCCTATTTTGTCTGGGTCTGACAAAAGTGATTTCATCGCGCCATCTGCAAATTTCACATGATAATCCTAGTATTCAAGAACTTGGGTTACCAGGTTATGTAGGAAAGTAAATATGTTATTAAAATGCTCTCCTGAGCTATCCATTTATTTAAATCATCCCCCACTGAAACATCCCTGCCCAAGCACACTATTATCTATACCAGCTATCAATCAAAGATGTGGGGTCAGTCTCTCATTGGCTGTCAGATACTATAAATGTACCTGCCACTTTCAGATGATATTCATGACTACAAAGACTACAGTGCAATCAATTGCAAAGTGAAATTGCGAGTCTCATAAAAGATGTGGTTTGTGAAGCAATGAGTGTGACACTGGAGAATTATTTAAATCACATACAAAGCCACAACAGACAGGAAGAAATAATTAACAGCAGGGGAAGAGGAAACTGACCAGACAGATTCAGCAGACATCATAGTTGACTCATTCCGTATCTCTCAACTTTGCTTGCCTTACTCTGCTTTAAAGGCTGGAAAAGTTAAAATAGCCTCTTTCCCTTGTCTTCCCTGCAGCCAGCGGAACTAGACTGCTCAGGTTCAAATCTAGCTTTTCCTCTTCAAGCTGTGTGGCCTTGAGAAAGTCATTTAAGCTCTCTTTACCTCAGTTAGCTCATCTGTAAAATGTAACTACCTCATAGAGTTGTTCTGAGTTTTAGATGAGTTAGTATATGTAAAGCCCTAAGAACAGTTCCTGGCACATAGCAAGTACACAGTAATTGTGACCAGGAGTCTAATCGATGTAGAAGTTGGGTTGTACACATGCACACCTCTTGTGGAGGTGAAGAGATATGGCTGACATTCCCACAGACTGCATATTTTGGAGGAGGGCTGGTTCCCCGAAGGACACTCTGGATGCTGAGCAAGCCAAAACCTGGCGGTCCAAAAGCTCTGTGAGATCACCAGGGACAGCTCAGGATGATTGTCGTATGTCATGTCTTTAGTCACTACTGGCCCCAAGAGAAGGTACATAACTCCCCAACTGTTGAATTCTGGAGTCATCACCACTGCTACCCTTGCAAGACTAGTTCACAGACAACCAAGTTAGTAAGTGTTTTTCTTCCTACCCTGATATTCCCCTTACCTTTCCTTATGCCTACTTTTCTCAGCCCTCTGTCTATTCACATACGATTATGATAAACACTCCTTTTTCCCTCCATAATGTTAATCTGTAATTATTTGCAATGCATCATCTTGCCAACACTTGACAATACATTATAATTATCAAAATAATTAAGCTCCATTTCAGTCATATCTATCAAGTTTCTACTATTCCCATAACTCATACTTTTCTTCCTTAATAATTTTTCTTAGGAAACCTCTCAACTTCTTTCAGCTTGCTGGTCGTGTTCCCCTAGGAGTGCCTCAATTGTCCTGCTTCCTTCCCTGGACTCTTCGGGAACTTAGGGCTTTGGTTCCCTGAGTGCTGCCTGGCTGAATATCTTGTCTGATTTCTTGGCTACTCTTAATCCCTTAGCTGTTTAGTTTTCCTCTTGAGCATGGTGATGAGTAATAACACCCAACTGTCTAGCAAAAGCAATGCCAAGCACTAATAGAAGGCCCCCTGAGCATAAACTTACCATTTCAAAGTAAAGAGATGTTTCTGTAATCATTTCCTGCCCTTCCCAACTCCCTCCATGTCATCTATTATCATTCTTCCTAAAAACAAAAATAAAATAAAATCTAATTATAGAATTCTTGACTTTAGAGCAGATTCCGGGTTGGGCACAGTGGCTCACATCTGTAATCCCAGTACTTTGGGAGATCAAGGCAGGGAAATCACTTTAAGTTTGAAACCAGCCTGGCCAACATGGTGAAACCCCATCTCTACTGAAAATATAAAAATTAGCCAGGCATGGTGGCAGGCACCTGTAATTCCAGCTACTTGGGAGGCTGAGGCATGAGAATTGCCTGAACCCGGGATGGGGTTGGGGTGGGGAGAAGGCTACAGTAAGCTGAGATTGTACCACTGAACTACAGCCTGGGCAACAGAGTGAGACTCAGTCTCAAAAAAAAAAAAGAAAGCAGATTCCTAGTAACACAGGTTTGTAAAGCTTCCATTTTGTGTAAATTCCCAGCTTAAAGAGAACATGTGTGCAACCCATGTGTGAAATTAATAAAATAGCATATAAGTTCATTAATAGGCAAGCCAATTTAATGTAGATATGTGGTAGTGAGGAGTAGCTCATGATACATGTGGAACTTGAAATGGCAGTGATAGTAGCAATTGAGTTGGCAAAGCAGCATGAACAGATAAGGCACACTGGCGATTTGGAGAAGGGACTTCTCAGTTGTTTTTTTGTGTGGTCATGGATATTTTGACAATATTGTTCAACTTGCATTATTTGATTAAACATTCAGAACATAATTTTTAATTTATTAATAAAATATTATGGGCCAATTTAAAGAATAATGACTAATCATAGCAGAAAACCTTTTTTTTGTTAGCAGATGTCTGTAGTTGATCCTAAGTCATTTGTGCCTTCACTACTCTTCATAGTAGCAAATAAGGACTGTCAGAACCAGGTTGGTTTTCTTTCTTGAAGCCATCTAGTATCAGCCACTCTTAGACTGACTTTACTCATGGGCAAATGGGAAATCCCTTCTTGGGTAGTGGGTAGTTATTCTACCCACGTGCCTATTGTGCCAGATCCCTATCAGCTCCAATGGGGAAGGCGCCAATTTCAAGAGGCCAAACAAGCGACCCAGAGCCAGCAAATGAGGCACGACTTTTACTGGGAGCTTACATACAGGGGAGAGAGTCCAGTGATTGTGAGCTGTGCAGAAGAATCAAACTGCTTGCAAAGGGCATGTAGTTTATACAGTATTTTCACTTAGAGCCCCTTCCCTAACAACTTCCACCTGGAAACCTTCATTCAAGCCAAAGTTTGGGGCCTTGATGCCCTGTATGGTCCATGTTCCATGGGATGGGCTGCAGGCCCAGATGCTCCTCATAGATAAGGAGCAAATCTCCAGGTTGGCCACTGTAGGATTCCCTAGCTGGGAACATACACTCAGGTGCATCTGCCCTGCAGGGTCATTAGCAGGGTGTGCTTAAGTTATTGCTACCAGATGTGTTTACCATATAGCACCCTATGTCATGACTCTTTACCTTGAAGAAGAAGATTCAAGCAGGCAGCTGAAATTACTCTATTACCCTTGATTGAGGAAAAGTTCTTTTCTCTCTGGGAACTGAGCTTCTAGATTTAGGAGTAACGTCCATGGAACTATGAAGCAGCAAAATGCCCATCACCCGCACCCTCAGCTTTTCTTCCATCTCTGCTGCTCCTCTCCCCCAGACAGCCAAATAAGCCCACATCAGTGACTGCCATTGGGCATACATTGTGTGCCAGGCACAGGCTAGGCACTTCACATGCATTAACTCGTTTAATTATCTCTAACAACTACATAAGGCAGGTGTTGGTGAGATGCTTATTCTACAGATGAAAAAATGAGGCTTGGTGAATTAATGTAATCAACACAAGATACATGGCCAGTAAGACGCAGAACTGGGATTCTAAACCTGGCATTCTGACCCCAGACCCAAACCCTACTCCATAACACAGAAATCTCTGGAGTTGGCAACTGCTTAGTTAAAATGACCCTCACCTTCACTTAATATAACACAGGCGTTACCTTGGGTTCAACATCCCCCGCCACCGCCATGTAACCCCAAGAGGGTGGCGTGAACTCTGGAGCACTTGGCATCCCTGGAACCCCTCAGGAGGGAGGGGAGCTGGTCAAGGGAAGGAAGGCACACGTTTCCACAAAGGCTTTCCTGGCTACCTGAGTCCCCATAGAGAGGATGGCCCAAACTCTCCTGAATAAAGCTAGGTTTATCCAGGATTTGGATTTGTGGATTTGTTTTCCTTCCTCCTGTGGATTTGTTTTCCTAGTGACACTGCAGGAAGAAAGTGTTTCAGGTTTAAGATCTCAGTCCTGGCCTGGTGTGGTGGGTCACACCTGTAATCCTAGCACTTTGGGAGACCAAGGCAGGTGGATTGCCTGAGCTCTGAGTTCAAGACCAGCCTGGGCAATATGGTGAAATCCCGTCTCTAAATTTTTTTTAATTAAAAAGAATGAGGTGGGGAAGATCTCAGTCTTTAGGAGCATGTCTGTCTCTCACTCTTTGTAGAAGCTACAAAAAGATCTGTGTTAGAGACATCATCAAGTTACCCTCGTGAAGTCTAGCTCCAGGCCAAAATCCTTTAGGTGATTTTTCAGGCCTGTCTATGAGCAATGACAGAGGCTTAGCCTGGCAGGCCTCATAGGGAAGCTGCTCCTGGCTGCCCGCACTGTTATACCTCACTGATTCCTAGAATCCAGGTGCCTCCATTTGGAGGGCTCCTTGTCAGGGAACTTCAAAGCCACTTCTCTCTACTCTGACTCAGCACTTCTCCATTCTGAACACTTACCTTAATATATCTGGCCAGGATCAAATTAAACACTCCAACTGTGACTTCAAGTTGAAACTGTCCCTCTTGGGTCTGTGGCCACCCAGGACTCGCGGCTGACAGGAACTTCAATTTGGAGAAAGCCTGTGCTGGTCTCTCTGGCCCCCGTCTCGCTGATCTCTGGCCCCACCCTTTTGCTGCAGTACCTTCTAATCTCTCCAGGGTCAGAGGGTCACAGAAAAGTTCTCAATTGACTTGTTCTATCATCTTCTGGCTCCAAGCTTTCCAGGTCTGATAGGTGTTTAAAGTGCTGGCTTCTTCCTCTGGGTGTTTTGTGGATTCTTTGGAGAGCTCTACCCACCTCCGCCCTACTCCTCAAAACAAGACATAGGTTATCCAGCTGGCAGCAATCATGCCCCAGGTGAATTCATCTCTATTCTGACGGCACCTGACTTTGGATACTAGTCTCTAAAAATCCAGCCAGAACTTCACATCCTCTCAGTTCCGTTTGCCCCCCAGCTCTTTCTTATGCTGTAACCTACATTTGGAGCACGCAAAACGTATGCTCACAAAGTCCGTGAGTGCCATCTGGTCCTATCCGGACCCAACCCCTTTGTTCACAACCAAAGCTGTTGGCCAGTCCACTCTTCAACATTTTGTTTTACTTCTCAGACCAAAGTTGACAGCAGACTGCCATGACCCAGCTGTAGAAGACCCCTCTGCTCCCATCTAGCTATCCCATGGTTGTCTTGAAGCCTCTTTCACTGGGTTTGAGATGTGAGGAAGAGTCCTTGCTCTTTTTTGGGGATCAGAATCAGATTCTTTTTGTTTGTTTTTATTTTGTTTTTTTGAGACAGAGTCTTTCCCTGTCACCCAGGCTGGAGTGCAATGGTGTGACCTCGGCTCACTGCAACATTTGTTTCCCAGATTCAAACAGTCTCCTGCCTCAGCTTCCCGACTAGCTGGAATTACAGATGCCCACCACCACGCCCAGCTAATTTTTGTAATTTTAGTAGAGACGGGGTTTCACCATGTTGGTCAGGTTGGTCTTGAACTCCTTACCTCGTGATCTGCCCACCTTGGTCTTCCAAAGTGCTGGGATTAGAGACGTAAGCCACCGCACCCAGCTGGGATCAGATTCTTAATGCACCAACAGCAATTTCCAAAAACCCACTTCACCAACTCTATGTCTCTACTCTCATCAATGTTTTATGTGCCCTTGACATAGGTAAAGAGTTCGAGAGTCTGTAAGCACTTTTCTGCTAAGTCCTTTGGAAGTTTGCATGTTGGAATGCGGTACCTATTATATCTCTGGTGGCTCTGCAGTTATACATACATCTAAAGGAACTGAAGCATAAATGCTATCAACCTTAACCTAAAATGAATTTGCCTGCTCAGCGAGGTGAGAACTGGGTGAAGAGTTGTCATGATGGAATGCCACCAGCTGACTAACAGGCATGTCCTGACAGCTTCAAGGGTGCAGAAGGGGTCCCACAAACCTGAGGTCAAGCTTTCTGTAGATAAAGCATCTACATAGCAGAAGAAGGGTTTCCTCCCAGAGGAGTCTCTAATGGCCAAGTCTCAGTGAGAACAACTGGAATGAAGCGACAGGCCCCACCCTGCAGCCTTGTATATTCATGGTCACAGAGAACTTGGGGTCTGCTGAAATAGCCTTTCCCAACCGCCCTGAGGTTTATATTGCCCTTAATGAATGGAAGTGACAAGTCCAAGATAAGGTCTCCTGCGAAGGTCAGAGGATTCGAGGGAGCTTGTGGTTAGCAGGGGCTGGCTTTAGGAACATCAGGGGTCAGCTGTCTTTCTGCCTGTGGCCAAAAAAAATAAACTAAAACACATAAATGGCTCTTAAGGAATTCTGGTGGACTCAGTGTAGGCGGCATGCTAGGATGAGTGACCAACAGACTTGGTTGACATTTGTAGGCAACACACAAACATCTGGGTGGTGACAGTGGTTTAGGACAATGGGACAATGCCACGTCATAATGCTTGGTGGAGCTTCATTTAGACAATCACCCCATTATAAGATGGGAAAACAAGGGAATTTAGGATCAAAATTAATATCCCCCAGACCGTTGGGCAGTGGAAGTCATTACTGCTTAGGATTTCTTGCTCTCCAGCACTACATATAATGAATGGGTCAGGATCCTAAAAACAAAAACCCACAGGAAGATTTACAGTCAGTCTTTTACCAGAGTCCCTGCCCATTCTCCAGGCTTAGGAAGTGGGTGAGACTGTTGAGAAGGAAACCAGGAGGCTCTCTTTATTTCTGGAGCCTAGCACCTAAAAAGTCTGCTCTTGGCTTCTTCCTACCTAAGCCACCAATCAGAGACACCCCAGAGCTCCCCAATCAAAAACTTTCCATGATCCTTTGGTAAATTCTTTGACTTTAAAGTTCACCAAAAAGCCTCACTAGCTTTCACAATATCTTTACTTTTCCAGGTAAAATCCCACCCACCTATCAAACCCTCTCCTCCCCCTCTTCTGGTAAGAAGCGAGGAAGGAAGGATCCAGCTGCTAGCACTTATGAGCCGAAAAGCAGCTAGCCCCTCTTTTCCCCATCTTAACAGCTAACATGGGTTCCAAGACCTTATTTGTGAAGATTGAGAAAAATGAAAGCAAGAAGAGCAAAGGCTTCAAAAGAACTGGAATACAAAGGCCAAGAACTGATGGAGATGAAGGTCCAGGCTGGAGAAACCCTGAAGACCCAGGAGTTCAAGACAGACCAGGCATGGGACAAATGGCATGGGTGTCAGGAGGTTGTAGAGGAGCACCTAGGATTCACAGCTCAAGTTGCCAATCAAGGCTCAGGTTAAAAGAGTCAGCTTCCCCACAGGTTAGGGCTAAGACAATGGGTAAAACAGTTCAGACTGATGCGTTAAACTGCCAAGCTAAATTCTGTGACACTGCTGAGTTGCTGTATATGATTCCCAGAGATCCTTCACCCTGAGTATACTGACTTGTATGACTCACTCAGAAGCAAAAACAGGACGGTGGAATGACATGAGGTCCCAGCAAGCACTGTAGAGTTGACACTCATCTGTTTGACTAGAGGGTAACTAGGAGGCCTTTAACGGGAGAAGGCCTTAGATAACTGTATGTCCAACTGAGACATTCTCAGCAAACTAACACAGGAACAAAAAAACAAACACCGCATGTTCTCACTCATAAGTGGGAGTTGAACAATAAGAGCATACGGACACAGGGAGGGGAACATCACACACAGGGGCCTGTTGAGAGGGCGCTAGGGGAGGGAGAGCATTAGGACAAATACTTAATGCATGCGGGGCTTAAAACCTAGATGACGAGTTGATAGGTGCAGCAAACCAAAATGGCACATGTTTACCTATGTAACAAACCTGCACACTCTGCACATGTATTCCAGAACTTAAAGTAGAATTTTAAAAAATTAAAAAAAAAAAAAAAGACATTCATTTAGCTATCATGGGAGAATGGAGGAGCCATATCTATGTTTTTTCTTTTGCTGTAACGTAACTCCTACATAAAAATAGATGATTAAATGACATGGCAGAGGCCGGGCGCAGTGGCTAAACCCTTCAATGCCAACACTTTGGGAGGCCAAGGCAAGTGGATCACTTGAGGCCAAGAGTTCAAGACCAGCTTGGCCAACATGGTGAAACCCTGTTTCCACTAAAAATATTTTAAAAATTAGCCAGGCATGGTAGCAGGTGCCTGTAATCCCAGTTGCTCAGAACACTGAGGCAGGAGAATCACTTGAACCTAGGAGGCGGAGGTTGCAGTGAGCCGAGATCATGCCACTGCACTGCACTCCAGCCTGGGCAACAGAGCAAGACTCTGTTTCAAAAACCACAACAAAAAATGGGAGTGATAGTGTAATTCCATAAGGGCTTAATTTCAGATTAGAATTCAAGTTTACCAATGTTTAAACTAAAATTTACTTGTTCAAGTATATTCCCAATTAAAATTACAAATTTTCTCCTTCTACATTATGATAGTTTTAAATATTAAAAACATAACTACATTACATTTTTAAATTTTCTCATTTTTTGTTTTTAAATTTTCTCCTCATTTTGCCAAAAGCCTCTAGCCATTTGAAATGTAACAATTACTCCTTAGATTGTTTATTTTCTTAGTATGTTCTTCATAAGCCTAATCTACTTGTTAGGAGGGAAAAGGATGCAAGAATCACCTTCTTGTTGGGGATCTGTAATTTACAATAATCTGACAACTAATTTATTTCATAATGTAAATTCTTAAATTTAACTCATCGTGTGTGTGTGCACATGTGTGTATGTGCATGTGTGTGTTCATCCCATGAGATTTCATATCCCTTTGAGTTTGAATTGCAAATTTAGAGCACTTTTAGCAGTGTGTTAAGAATTCTCAGCAGGCCAATTCTTTTAGGAAATTGAGCTCCTTCATTCAAATGAAAAATGAATCCAATGCCCTTTAATGGAATTTATATTCAATTAGTTAACAAATAGAAGAAAGAATCTACTAGTGAACACATTCAGGTAACAGAATTAAGCTAATTTACCTCAACCTGATACTATTTTTTTTCCTGCTAGAACACAGTGTACATTATTGAAAATTCTAAAATTTCCTTTAATCTTCACAGTTCTTTCCAATTTTGTGTGTGCCTGAAAACACAGTTACCCCTGAACTACTGTGTTACCAAATGTGATTTTTCTTTCTTAAATTAGAAGACATCTTAATGTAAGAAACTCATTATTTATCATTAACCTCTAGCTGCTAGAATATACCTTTCTGCATCTGTGCAGAGCTCTGTCATCAAGGCCAATTTGTTGGTCAAGGTGACTCACGACAGTCTCTATGGACTAAAATAGTTACTTCTTCTTCCAATCAATGATATTTCATGGTTTAAATGAACCTCTATAAAACATACAAGGTCAAATAATACAATTTAGATAAACCACTACACACACAAAAAAATTTTTAAACAAGCCATTTACCCTCCCTCTGCACAATAGAGCCATATGCAATGACACAGGGACTTCTGTGGATGGTCCACCTCCACAGATGGACTTTTGTTGCAGTTCCAAATTGTAGAACTTTAAAATGGATTCAGCTTTTGAAAATTACATTAAATACTGAGTAAGGACACTGCCTACCAAAATGGTTGCAACTAAATATATTTAAAAATGCATTTTTGGCAGGGTGTGGTGGCTCACATCTGTCCCAGCACTTTGGGAGGATAAGGAGGGCGATAACCTGAGTCAGGAGTTTAAGATCAGCTTGGCCAACATGGTGAAACCTAGTCTCTCCTAAAAATACAAAAATTTACCTGGTATGGTGGCGCGGGCCTGTAGTTCCAGCTACTCAGGAGGCTGAGGCACAAGAAATCACTTGAACTCAGGTGAAGGTTGCAGTGAGCCAAGATCGCACCACTGACTACAGCCTGGGAGACAGAGTGAGAGACTTCATCTGAAATAAAAATAAAAATAAAAATGCATTTTTACTCAAATGATCATTTTTCCCAGGTTTCCCTTGACAAATGTCATAGCCTTGATAATTTGGCTTTACTACAACAGCAACCAAAATTATGGAAGTGCTTAAGCCGCAAGCAAGCAGGGGTCAGGCCTGGGTTTTCTTCAAGTCTTCCCTCTAGGATAATGTATCAACCAATTAAAATTTGTTGTTAGGCTTAGGGGTTTGAAGGAAGTGGGTAGATCACCCGCTCAGCCACATAAAGTGCCATTTTCATTAATTTAGGGTAGTGCAGGGTTCTGCCTTTGGCCTTAGTGAGATAAACACCAGCTTTTGTGAGGTTTTGTTAAGTCACTTTGTTCTAGATTTGACTGAGGCTGACTCGTGTGTCTCAGTCCATAGACTGAATGACTTACAAACAACAGAAATTTATTTCTCACAATTCTGGAGGCTGGGAAGTACAAGCTCAGGGCACCTTCACATTTGGTATCTGCTGAGGGTCTGCTTTCCAGTTCATACACGGTGTGATGGTTAATACTGAGTGTCAACTTGATTGGATTGAAGGATACAAAATATTGATACTGGGTGTGTCTGTGAGGGTGTTGCCAAAGGACATTAACATTTGAGTCAGTGGGCTGGGAAAGGCACACCCACCCTCAATCTGGGTGGGCACAATCTAATCAGCTGCCAGCGCTGCTAGAATATAAGCAGGCAGAAAAATGTGAAGAGAGAAGCTGGCCTAGTCTCCCAGCCTACATTCTTCTCCTGTGCCAGATGCTTCCTGTCCTCGAACATCAGACTCCAAGTTCTTCAGTTTTGGAACTCGGACTGGCTCTCCTTGCTCCTCAGCCTGCAGATGGCCTATTGTGTGACCTTGTGATTGTGTGAGGTAATAATAAATTCCCATATATATATGTGTGTATGTGTGTGTGTGTATGTATATATATATATTAGTTCTGTCTCTCTGGAGAGCCCTGACTAATACACATGGCATCTTGTCGACGTGTCCTTACATGATCAAAGGGGCAAGGCAGCTCTCTGGGGCCTCTTTCCTAAGGGTACTAATCCCATTCATGAGGAATCTGCTCTCATGACCTAACCATCTCCCAAAGATTCCCATGCTGATGCACAAAGCCATTGCTCATTTATTAACTTCCAGTGAGAAAGGAACTGTTGAGTAGGTCAGATAATATGCCAACTTGAACAGCTCCTTATTGCCCAAAGGCAAGCAAGGGAAGCCAGTTTAAAGGGTGGTTATCTAGTCATGGCATCAGAGCAACAGATGGGAGTTATATGAATCAGGGGCTTGGTCCCAGAAGATTTTGGTAGCCACTGGACCATGTCTACAATAGTCATTCCTGTCATGCATGCTGGCTGGGCACCCCTTCCCCTGAATAACGTTTGAACGGCACCAGGAACATTTGCTTCAGGGACTGTCCCATTTCTAATTTCCGTGGCCAACCAACCCCCTCTTCATGATGGTTTCTTTCTTTAGATACTTTAGTACATTCAATCAAGTTACCAGCAGTTGGGCCACCTGGGAGCCACTCTGTCTCTTTAAGATGACTTTGCATATCTCTGCTCTGAGCCCTTTCAGGTTCAGAGGATCATTTATTTTCTTTTTTTCTGAATATGGCAGGGGAGCAGCACTTAGCTCATGGTTGCCTTCACTTAAAACCTATATGTAACAACAAAGGAAAGTAGAGAAAAGCCCCTGGGGATTGCATATTCTCAGGAAGGTGTGTTACTCTAGGTAGAAGAGTCTTCAAAGTTAGATAGATAGACATTAACCTTGTAGAGAGGAGACAGAAGTCATGCCAGATGGTGGGTGGTAGCGGAGGATGGCAGGTGGGGGTTTTGGGTGGTGGTGGAGATAGTATCTGGGCAAAGATAAGGAGAGAGGCATGTCTACTTTCTCTGTTAGTTTGTAGGGCTGGGACCCGCTATTCTCAAACATATCTCCAGCACCTAGTAGTGTCTGACACATAGTAGATGCTCAATAAACATGAGAGAAGAACAGAGAATAAAGAAAGCAATTTATTTAGAGTAAAGGATTAATCCTAGAATTTTATGTTGGGAAATCCTGAATCAATGGAAAGAATAATAGAGCTAGCATTAGAAGATCTGAGTTGTATGAGCCTGTGTGTGACTTGGAGCCTGGCTAACCTCTTTGAGCTCAGTTTCCTCACATGTGAACCAAGGAGGATAATACTTATTGTATTCATTTCACAGTATTACTGTGAAAAGCAAGTAAAATAGTGAGTGGGAAAGCTGCCTTGTGAAAGAACTGTACTCACAAAAGGTAGTTGCAGTAAGGAAAAAGAACCAAGCTCCTCTTATGGTCCAAGAAAAAGCCACTGTGGAGGAGAGCATGGTTCTGTCTCTGCTGCATTCCTCATCTGTTATGCAAGATCATGGGGGAAGCCTGTCGATGGGACTGCCAGGGGCTACAGAAGGAAGAGGGATGGTCGCCAAAGTTTGGCAGACTCACCAAAATTAGGAGAGCAAGCAGAGCTGCGAGGCAAATGAAAAGCTCAGTACAATAAAACAAAAAGGAGATTTCAAATAAAGCAATCAAAGGAAGGCATTAAAAACAAGCCAGGAATAATAGAACCACAAAGAGACCAAAAACAGGGTCCTAAATGTAAGCACATGCCTAGAAAAGAGTGGCTGCCCATGGCTACTTAAAAACAAACAAACAGGTTTATCAAGGTATCATTCACACACAATGCAACCATTTGAAGTGTACAATTCAATTAAATGGCTTTTATTATAGTCACAGTTATGCATCCATCACCATGACCCATTTTAGAATATTTCATTAACCCAAGAAGATAACCCACATGCCCTAGCCACCATTCCCCAATCTCCCCACCCCACTGTCAACCCTAGGCAATCATTAGCCTACTTTCTATGTCTACAGATTTGCCAATCTTGGATATTTTATATAAATGGAATCATACAATATATCACCTTTTACATCTGTTTTCTTTCACTTAACATAATGTTTTCAAGTTTTGTCCAATGTTGCAGCATGTACCAGTACTTCTTTTTATTAGTTAATAATATTCCATTTCATGGATATACCACATTTTGTTTATCCACTCACCAGTTGGTGGACAGAATTTTACCCCCAGCTGAATTATCATTAAGAGTGAGGACACAATTAATTCTTTTATTTACCACATGCTGGTATTTTCAATCCTGTTAAGATATGCCTAAGTCTTATGCTTAGATAAGAGAGAGACTGAAATTGTAATTGCTTGTTAGCCACGTTTCATTCATTTCACATTTGAATATGAAAAAAAAAAAGTCCATGTTATTCACTTTAAAAGATCAGTGTCTCTGCTTCCTCTAAAGCACAATGTGCCACAGGGCAAATACTCACTTGGGAAGTACAAGGAACGACTTAAGAGTGGAATGCTGTTTTCATTGATAGCCATTGAAAAAAATTAAATGTCTGCCTAACTCTGCTTAAAAGAAAACTGTGGACCACTAGAAATTCCATGCAGTAAGAGACCCTTCCTTTCATTTACATGCCATTAACAGAGCAGTGATATGAGCGATTCTTCCAGTTGTAAGAGTTGCAATCAGTCCTCATCTGGTGCCCCTGACTCTGACTGTGGCCTGAGCCACCAAAGCCAGGGCTTCTTTGGGACAGAAGGTCTGGAGCTTCCATCGCATAAAACTCACAGATTCATCCTGGCATTTAACCTCTGACCGTTTCCTCACTAGCAGCATGCTAGCCCCAGACTCCAGGAAATAACTGTGGTTATGCCAGAGGGTTCCAGAGGTGGAAGCCCCAGTCAACGGTGGGTAACCCAATCCATGAGATGAGGGAGATTGTATGTGGCCTGCTCGAAGAGGACCACAGTCAGCGAAACTGCTTCAGCCTTCCCCAAATGTGAAAGGAACCTGGAAGCAAGTGAGTAAACCTATGAAGGTATTTCTCTTGCAGCTGATGCTTACCTTTGGTTGAAAATTAGTCATACTTGTTTATTTCTGACCTTCAGCCTGGAATCCTCCCTTAGTTCTATAAGATTTTCTCAGCCTGCAATCTGGGCCCAGCGGCTGTGCGGGAGCCATGGCGGCCTCAGAGGCGGCAGCGGGTACCCAGGCCTTCCCGGTGGCCACAAGAGGGGCCGCTGCAGCCGCCTCGGGCCCGTGGGTGCCCCCGGGACCCTGACTGAGGGGCAGCTAGCCGCGACCCGCGGGGGCGATGTAGCAGCCTGTGGCCCCCGCGCTACCGGCGGGGTAGCTGATCAGCCGTCGGAGAGCGAGCTGCCCAGGCGTGGGGACCAGCATCCTGTGCGCGGTGCGCGGACCGGCATCCTGTGCGCCCTGCGCGGGAGCGGCAAGATCCTGCCCAAGAGCCCCGCGCTCAACAGGCACCTGGCCAAGAGCCACCGCCTGCAGGATGGCATAGTCAATCCAACAATAAGATTTGAAAACTGTACCGAAAGTCTACTGCTGTCTAATCGAAGGCTGCCCCAGAGGCCCTGACAGATCATTTTCTCAATTTTCTCTCGTAAAACAGCACTTTATGAAAATGCATGCTGAGAAGAAGCACAAATGTAGTTAAGTGCAGCAATTCGTATGGCACAGAATGGGACTTGAAAGACACGCAGAGGACTGTGGCAAGATCTTCAGGTGCACATGTGGCTGTCCCTACGCCAGTAGAACAGCACTGCAGTCTCACATCTACCAAACTGGCCACAAGATCCCTGTATAACACAGGAATCCACCTAGTTAAAAAAAGGAAAATGGAAAACTGCTTTCAAAACCAGAAAGTATCCAATAAGACTATTGAATCATTGAGCAACCAGCCAGTCCCTAGACCAGACACTCAAGAACTAGAAGCTTCAGAAATAAAGCTAGAACCATCTTTTGAAGACTCCTGTGGCTCTAACACTGAAAAGCAGACTCTTACAACACCGCCAAGATATCCTCAGAAGTTGCTTTTACCAAAGCCCAAAGTGGCTTTGGTTAAACTATCAGTGATGCAGTTTTCTCTCATGCCTGTCTTTGTGCCTACAGCCGACTCCCCAACCCAGCCCGTGGTGGTAGGTTTCGATCAGGGCTCTGCCACAGGGGCTGTGTACTTGCTGCCTTGTCTGTAGGAACCCTGATCCTTGGCCTAGATTCAGAGGCTTGCTCTCTAAAGGAGAGACTACCTCTTTTCAAAACTGCTAGTCCTGTTGCTGTTAAGCCCATAAGTACAGGTGTTCAAGTGAACTTGTGTAAAAGTCCATCTGCTCCTTTACAAGAACTAGGGAACACATAACAAAAGAACAGCATTTCTTCCATCAGTGTGCAAACAGATCTGTCTTATGCCTCACAAAACAGCTTTATACCTTCTGCACAGTGGGCCAGCGCTGATTCCTCTGTGTCGTCTTGTTCTCAAACTGATTTGTCGTTTGATTCTCAAGTGTCTCTTCCCATTAGTGTTCACACTCAGACATTTTTTCACAGCTTTAAGATAACTTCATCTATAGCCGCTCAGACTGATGCATTTATTGACACCTGTTTCCAGTCAGGTGGGGTCTCCAGAGAAACTCAAACCAGTGGGATACAAAGTCCAGCGGATAACCACGTACAGATGGACCAAGCTGCAACGTGTGGAGACATTTTTGAGTGTTCATTCATCGTATAATGTTGTTACAGGTAACATTATAAGTGACAGTTTAGTAGCAGAGACAGTAACTCATAGTTTGTTACCTCAGAATGACCCTAAGACTTTAAATCAAGATATTGAGAATTCTGCACCAATTATAAACTTCAGTGTACAGAATAGTATGCTTCCTTTACAGAACATGACAGATAATCAGACCCAAACCGTGGATTTATTAAGTGATTTGGAAAACATCTTGTCAAGTAATCTGCCTGCTCAGACATTGGATCATCGTAGTCTTTTGTCTGACACAAATCCCGGACCTGACACCCAGCTCCCATCTGGCCCAGCCCAGAATCCTGGAATCGATTTTGATATCAAAGGGTTCTTTTCAGCCTCAAATATTCAGACTCCAACTGAAGAGAATGAACTTAGCACCATGAACACTGAACCAGTTTTGGAGTCACTGGACATAGAGACTCAAATGGACTTCCTACTTGCAGATACCTCTGCTCAGTCCTACGGGCGTAGGGGAAATTCTAACTTCTTAGGCCTTGAGATGTTTGATGCACAGACACAGACAGACTTAAACTTTTTCTTAGACAGTAGCCCTCATCTGCCTCTGGGAAGTATTCTGAAACACTCCAGCTTTTTCATGAGTACTGATTCATCTGACACAGAGACCCAAACTGAAGGAATCTCCACTGCTAAAAATATACCTGCTCTAGAAAGCAAAGTTCAGTTGAACAGTACAGAAACACAAACCATGAGTTCTGCGTTTGAAACCCTGGGGAGCTTGTTCTTCACCAGCAATGAAACTCAAACAGCGATGGACGACTTTCTTCTGGCTGATCTGGTCTGGAACACGATGGAGTCTCAGTTCAGCTCTGTAGAAACCCAGACCTCTGCTGAACCACACACAGCCACTAACTTCTAAAACCAAAAGTGGAGTCCATGTGTGAGACGGCATCTACCATTTTCTCTGTATTAAACTACAGAATGGGGACAACAGTATTCTATTGAATGTAGCTGATGATGCAGTTGCTTAGCTTCTTTGCGGTTCTTTGCCTTTTGTACTTGTAAACATGAAATTTGTGTATAAATGTGCATCTATTATAAAGTATGAGATGTTGATCTAAAAAGAAAAAAAAGATTTTCTCTTTCATGTGGGGCTTGGTGGTTCATGCCTATAATCCCAGCACTTTGGGAAGCCAAGGTGGGAGGATCACTCAAGGCCAGGAGTTCAAGAACAGCCTGGGTAATACAATGAGACCACCTCTGTATAAAAAATTAGCCAGGCATGGTGGTGTACAGCTACTCCAGAGGCTGAAGTGGGAGGATGGCTTTAGCTTAGTAGTTCAAGGCTGCCATGAGCTACAATCACACCACTGCACTCCAGCCTGGGTGACAGAGCAAGACTCTGTCTCTAAAATATAAAAATTCAAAAAGAATATTCTTTCAGAAGACAGAGAAAATAGGAGCTCTATACATATTGTCTTGTCTGAATTGTGTGCTTTTTGTAGTTTGTAGTTTTCTGAGTTTATAAGTAGCCCATTGCATGATGATTTGAAGGAGAAGAACGCAAAGCAAAAAGTATGAAGAAGAAAATAACAATAACTTTCCACTTGGATTTAATCACAGCATCTGCTCTGTTTTCTCATTTTGGAAGTCCCTGTTTTACGTATTTGGATTTCCTGGACTTGTGCATTATGGCTTCTCTCTTCTCTGTGTCATAGTTGCCTCTATTCAACTCTGGGAAAATGTCTCATTTTTAGCATCAGCTGTGTCTCCAGCGACTGTCTCCACTGCATTTCCAGCCATGGCATTGTGTCTTTCACGTGTACCCTAGTTAACCCAGGCTGCTATCACAGGATACCACAGACTAAATAGCTCTTAAGTAACAGAAATTTTATTTCTCACAGTTCTGGAGACCAGTAGAGATCAGGGTGCCAGCGGGGTCAGCTTCTGATGAGGGCCCTCTTCTGGGTTGCAGACTACCATCTTCTCACTATTTCCTCACATGGGGGAAAGAGGATGAAAGATCTCTCTGAGGTCCTTTATATATGGACACTATTCCCATTCGTGCAAGCTCCAATCTCATGTCACCTCCCAAAGGCCCCACCTCCTGCTACTATCACATTGAGGAGGTTAGGATTTCAACATAGGGATTTTTGGGGGACACATTCAATCCACTGCAACATGTAAACAATTTTCCTGCCCCGATCATTCCCCATTTCCTGTCTGCCTGCTCCTGTGTCTTAGGTGCAATGTGTCCTTGACTCTCTAGAGAATATGAATTAGAGCTGGCTTAAGGCTTCCTAACGGGCTTGAAGTAATGTTTTCAGAGGGGAACATTTTTGTTCTGATTTTTCAGGTTAGGCCCCTCTTGTGTCTTTAAAAATATCTATTAATATGTCCAGTGGTTTTTCTCCATATTAAAGATCAGTCTCTATGTGTCTAGTGTTGGAAGGTAAGATAGATTCTAGCAACAGCTGTGAGGATCTCCGATCAAATCCCACAGCTTTATTGACATAAATTGTTTTAGATTTTCTCAAATCCTGCTTTTCTGGATTAGAGGTCTTGTTGCAAGAGGGAAGTCAGGACCTGGTGGCTAGAGGAAGCTTTGCAGATGTTCCTTTTCTGAGTTTGCTGTGTAGCCCAAGGTTCATGGGGCATCCTACCCTTCCTCAGCCATGACCGCCCTGGTTAGGAACCTGCTTCTTATTTGGAGATGATGTCTGCTCCTGCCGGGAGGTGGGAGTGAGTGTCACAGAGGGCTTCTCCCTGTGCCGGGTTCTGACACCGGTAGGATTGAGATTTAACACCTTGCTTTCAGTCCTCCTGTCACACACTCTGACTTTCCCATGGTGCTCATCCCTCCACCTTCTCCCTCTCCAAGATAAGAGTTCTTGTGGGGTGGGGCCTGCTTTCGCTACTTTCCTCTAATTCTTATGTTACAGTTAGGGCATTACTTTGAAATTATGGATTTAAATTGGTTATATGATTTATTCATTGCCTTTAAGAGTAAAGGAATATTACAAAATATTTGTTTTCTATTAAAAAATTTTTTTATTATAAATTCAGGGGGTATGTGTGCAGGTTTGTTACATGAGTGTATTGAATAATGCTGGGTTTTGATCTTCCATTGAACCCATCACTCAAATAGTGAACATAGTACAATAGGGAGTTTTTCAACCCCTTTTTCCCTCCCTTCTTCCCTCCCTCTGTCTCCCTTTTTGGAGTTCCCAGTGTCCATTGTTCCCATCTTTATGTCCAAGTGTACCCACTATTTAGCTCCCAATTATTAGTGAGAACATATGGTATTTGATTTTCTGTTTCTGTATTAATTCAGGATAATGGTCTCCAGTTGCATCCATATTGCTGCAAAGGACATGATTTCATTCTTTTTTATGATTGCATAGTATTCCAGAGTATATATATATATATAGCACATTTTCTTTATCTTTCTTCCTTCCTTTCTTTCTTCCTGCCTTTCTTTCTTTCTTTTTTTCTTTCTCTCTCTCTCTCTTTCTTTCTCTTGGCAGAGTCTCTCCCACTGTCACCCAGGCTGATGTGATCATAGGTCACTACAGCCTTGATATCCTGGGCTCAGATCATCCTCCCCTCCCAGCCTGCCAAGTGACTGGAACTACAGGCATACAACACCATGCACAGATAATTTTTATTTTTATTTTTTTTTACAGAAAGGGGTCTCACTATGTTGCCCAGGATGGTCCTGAACTCCTGGCCTCAAGTCATTGTTCTGCCTCAGACATTTTCTTTATCCAAGCTACCATTGATGGATACTTAGGTTAATTCTCTGACTGCCAAGTGCAGATGTCTTATTGATAAAATGATTTACTTTCCTTTCCCTTGAGTAGATACCCAGTGGTGGGATTGCTGGATCATGTGGTAGTTCTATTTTTAGTTCTTTGAGAAATCTCCATACTGTTTCCCACAGGGGCTAAACTAACTTACATTCCCACCAACAGTGTATAAGTGTTCCCTTTTCACCACATTCTCACTAACATCTGTTATTTTTTGACTTTTTCCTAACAGCCATTCTGACTGATGTGAGATTCTATCTTATTGTGGTTTTTAAATTTGGCATTCTTCTGATGTTAAGGGAGCATTTTTTCATGCTTCTTGGCCACCTGTATGTTTTCTCTTGAGAAGTGTCTGTTCGTGTCCTTTGCCTACTTTTTAGTGGGTTGCTTTTTTCCTTGTTGATTTGTTTAAGTTCCTTATAGGCTCTGGATATTAGTCCTTTGTTGAATGCATAGTTTGCAAAGAAATATTTGTTTTTTAAAAAGAGAGAATAAAATAAAACAAATATTTGTAAAGAAATATTTGTTTTTAACAAGAGGGAAAATTAACTGTCTGATAGTTGCTGTGCTGAACATCTATTAGCCTTAATAGAGAAGACACCAGGTTCTAGATGCCAAAAAAGAGTCCCAGAGCCAGCAAACAAGGTGTATGGTTTTATTAATACTAGGGGCTGACAAACAGAACAGAGGCCAGTGGCAGCAAGTTAGACAAGATATCTACCTTCCTATAGTCCAGGGGCCATGGGCTGGACAAAATATCCTCATGAACCTCTCCCTGGTAACTTCTTTTATTCTGAAACTCGAGCCTCAGTCCCCGGTACAGCCCACGTTGGATGTGCCAGGGACTCATATGTTCCTCATAGACAAGGAGCAAGTCTCTGAGTTGACCACTCCCAGATTTCCTAGCACAGTGCACACATTCAGGTTCATCTACCATACAGGGTCATTCTAAGGGTACATTTCAATTATTGCTGTCTGGTGTGTTTAACCTACAATAAGCCTAGGTCTGAGGCAAATATGAAAATCCTGTCCTCCACTGTCCTGTACTTCCTGACCTGGGTGGCCGTGCAGTGAGATCTAAGCAAGGTAGAGGGGTCCGAGAAAGCCTTGTTTTCTCTTGATAAAGGATGCCATATGTGGCTTACCTGCCTTTTCCCCACTTGTCACCTGGACTGCTGATGTATGGCTGGCACTGCCGCTTGTGATCATGGTGGGAGGAGCCCAAGGATGAGGGCAGCATTACAAGATGGCAGACAGAAAGAGAAAGTACCTGGGTACCCATGTGACATCTTGGAACTGCTGAACTGAGACAAAGAACCACCTACTTCTGGATATTTGATCATGTCAAAGGGAAATTGTTTAAGTCATTGTAAATTGAGTTTGCTGCTATGAGCTTCAGAACACATATCTAACTGATAATTTACTAATCCTTTGCCTACAATGAATCACCTGCATTTGACATCCCAAAGATTTTGCAGCATCCTAAATCAGTAGTGATGTGAGAATCACTACTCTAGAAAACTCTGGAAATAACTACTCAAATGTGCACTGCTCAGCTGGGTGGAACCACCCATGTTCTCTCCAGAACACTCTGTTTTGAATGTTTATTCAACTTTATGAATACATCATGATCTATTGATTATTGCACTTTGACATCTCTTTAGGTGCCTTCTTAGGAAGAGAGTTGGACAGTACTTATGTGGCACAGAACTCTAAATTGCTAAGCCCAAAATTTTCTGTAGAACACCAATATCACTAGTGTTCTTTTGTCAGGCAGCACCAGTGACACAGAGGAAACGAAAGCAAATCTATTAACTATGTTACTATGACCACTTTAAGCTAATTATTTAAGTGAAGTGGTTTTGCCTTAATTATGGAACATTTTTCAATTAAATTGCATTTGACTACCCATAACTTTTGTTCAAGGATCACTTCATATTCAGACATCTCTAATCACAGCACAAAGCACTTCAACAAATACTTAATCCAGTTAAATGGAAATGAAAACCATAATGCGTGACATTTCTCCTGCTAAGGGAAATCTCCGGCCATTATATATCTGTGTGAGATGAGGGTTTAGAAATAAAGAGCAGCTTCACTATCCACTTAGAGTATTTCTAGGAGTATGGAAATGGAACCCAAATTATATTTGTTCTTCAAAATCCCAAAAAAATCCTTGAAAGCATCCTTGTACCAAAATATAAAATAATGGGCATTATAGTACAATTGATTTGGTCTCTACACAGCTAGGAGAAAACACAATAAAGACTTTAAGAGACAGTTCCATCTCATATGGAATTTATTTTATCCAGAAAATAGGTCACTTGCTATCGTTTTATGGAAAAGGATTCGCTGGAGCTCAGCAACTGCTTTTTCATTTAGTGCCTGACTTGCATCAGGCCATGTGCTGGGCATTGGACCTACATCAACAGCAGGAGAGACGCTGCTGCTACTATCCCGGACTTGATGGTCCAGGGGTGGAGACCGATGATCAGAAAAGAAAGGGCAAGGGTTGGTGCTGACAAGATCAAGATAAGCCATTGGAACAGACAGGTTAAGAGTTGAGACTTTATTTTTAGGACTAAGAGAAATCACAAGAAGTTTTCACCGCCGTCTTGGTGTCATGTTTGCATTATAAAACTGTCTTGGCTGGGTGTGGTGACTCGCACCTGTAATCCCAGCACTTTGGGAGGCCGAGGCAGGTTAGTAGATATAGACAATACTGGTCAACATGGTGAAACCCCATCTCTACTAAAAATTCAAAAATTAGCTAGGCGTGGTGGCACACACTTGTAATCCCAGCTACTTGGGAGGCTGAGGCAGGAGAATCACTTGACCCCAGAAGGCGGAGGTTGCAGTGAGCTGAGAGCAGGCCACTGCACTCCAGCCTGAGTGATAGAGTGAGACTCCATCTCAAAAACAAAACAAAACGAAGCAAACAAAACCTGTCTCTCTGGTTGCAGAGTGAAAACTGACTGAAGAATAAGCAAGACTGAAAGCCAGGAATGCAGTTAACAGGAGAAGAGGGGAAGCAGGGGTGGGAAGGGTACAGAGGTAGGGGCAGTGAGGAGGAGGAAATCAGCTGGCTTGGAGAGAGGGTTAGGAAGCAGGCTGGAAAGGACTTGGTGAATTACTGGACACTGGCTCAGAATGATTATGATTCACCGGGTCTGAGTTAGCGCCCAGGAAGCTAACTATCTTTAGGAAATGTGAGTCAAGAGTTCTTGGAGAACATGGCATTTTCTTCATCTTCATTTCATGATTGAGAACTGGAGAGCTAAAGCTGGTGAATGGTGCTGCCTAGGTCACATAGCCTGAAAATGTGGCTTCTCTTTTGGCACTTCACTTGTTTCTGTTGGGTATTCTCTTGGCTCTCTTCCCACTGTAGTAAACCTCTGGGGAAAGTAGGGGTGATAGATTTGTCATACAGGGTACCAGGTGGCCAGCCTTTGAAGGAAATCTCATATGGAGTCACTGTGCTAGGAGAAAAAGAGGTTAACATTTGAGAGTCTGCCATCAGGTCAGATTCTGGGCTAGATGCTATATATTCTCTCATTTAAAATGAAATATTATCATTCTCCTATTCTGATGAGAAAAACTGAGATTCAGAGAGGTTAAGTAATCTTTCTGAAGTCACATGGTTAGTAGTTTATGGAATCCAAATTCAGATCCACCTGGTTCTGAATGACATGCACTGCCTTACCCTGCTGCCTGACGTCTTCTGTGAGCAACAGTCATAGTGGTGGTGTGAATAACAGGGCTATTCTTTTTTTTTTTTTTGAGATGGAGTCTTGCTCTGTTGCCCAGGCTGGAGTGCAGTGACACTATCTCAGCTCACTGCAACCTCCACCTCCCAGGTTCAAGCAATTCTCCAACCTCAGCCTCCTGAGTAGCTAGCATTATAGGCACACACCATCATGCCCAGCTAATTTTTGCATTTTTATAGAGACAGGGTTTCACCCCATTGGCCAAGCTGGTCTCGATCTCCTGACCTCAGGCGATCTACCTGCCTTGGCCTCTCAAAGTACTGGGATTACAGGCGTGAGCCACCACACCTGGCCTTTTTTTTTTTCTATCTTAAAACTACGAGATGGCATGTGACAACCCAGTTCAACCAAATTCCCATCTTAAGCCTATGACTTGTGATCTCGCCCTATTGATGAGCACATCAATTAACACATCTGCTGAAGTTTAATACTCTAGTCAATCCTTGGCTAGCACTGTAGATCTGACCTTAACACCCACACAAAATATGGAGGGCTTCTCCACTGTCAGATACAAATGAAATCCAGCTGCCTATGACTTCAACCTCAGACCAGATGTGTTAAATGGTAAGTTTCCTGCCCAGGATATCTTTTCCACAATTTTGTTTTTAAAATGCAGGCTGCAATCCATTAGTAATCCCAAATTTATTAATGATTTCCATTTAGTGGATCATGACAGCCTTTTAAAATATTGGAATAGAATAGACTAGTCTAGAATAGAACAGAAGAGAAAATATCAGAATGTATCCCATTCGGTAAAGGGTGTTATTTTGTGAAACTTACATTTTAGTTATATTGTCTATGATGATAAAAATACATATCTTTTACACTGGGTTGTGGTCAAAAAAATTGAAAACTGCAGCTTTGGAGGGCTCTCTCATACCTTCCTTTATGGTTCCTGAAAGAGAAACTCCCTCTGCTTACGGGAGAAAGTAAACTTGCCAATGAAGAAATGCCAAGAGAAAGAAGTGGAAGGCGGAGTGTTCAGACAGGAAAACAGCTCACAATAAAGGGAGATGTTCTGGTGAACAAGGCATCCGAGGCCTGTGTGCTGAGAGACCCTACCATGTGCAGTAAGTTATTTAGCTGTGTCGGCTTTACTGTTGTCCCACAGCTCAGGGGTGCCTTATGGATACTCCTTTACTGCCTTGTGGGTATTCAACTTGTGCTCTCTGGAGACTCAACAGTCCAGTTTTCTGAATGCTGCAACATGAAAAAAGTGTGTGTGTGTGTGTGTGTGGGTCTTTTTCAACTTTTCATTATGGAAAAATGTTAAATATATACGAAAGTCATCAGGACAGTTTAATTAAACCCCATGCAGCATCACCCAGCTTTAGCAATTACCAGGTCAATTACCAGGTCAAAGCAATTACCAGCTTTAGCAATTACCAGATCATGGCCAATCTGATTTCATCCATTCACGACCCACTCCCCAGATATTGTATCACTTTATCCATAAATATTTCAGTGTGTACTCACAGAGGTGGTTTTTGAATACTTATCTCTTCTAGGGTCCCCCAGATCTCAGCATGGGAGTAATTCCTTACATGCTACAGCTGAAGAGAGCTGCATTCCCTGAGACTCTAAACTTTGCCCAAACACAAGGATAGGCAGTCAGGACCCATACAAAGCAGGACAGATGGCTTCTGTTCCCACCTAACCAAAGACCCCAAAGAGGCAATCTGATCATATATCCCAAGACATCCTCCAAGGGGGAAAAAAGGGGAGCAAGGGCTTGATGAAAAGAAGCAGAACAGGGTAGACATAAATAAAGAGCTTGCCATCACCATGGCCAACCACAGCCGGAGACTGCCAGGTCCAATGCTGCCAACTCATAAGTAAAGCAACTGAGGCCCGGCAGATAAAGTGATTTGGAACAAAGGCCAAAGATAGCTGTTGATCCTCAGTCATTTCTCATTCAATGTTAGGAGAGGATGAGTCATTGGAGGGGTGGCCTGCCCTGCAGGAACAAAAACAGGGTTCACCCTGGTGCCAAATGCAACCATGGAATGTCTTCTAAATTGACATTCCGGATCTTCATTTTTCCTGAGTCAAATCCCTTTATCTTTAACTGCCTGTAAATCAATTCCATTTTTAAAGGAAGCACATATTCAAACTATTTCTTAGACTGCCTCCTTCTCCAGACAGCTGATTCCTTTCTTTTCACTTTTGTGCCTCTGCCCTGCGTCAGCGTCAATTCCAAGCTCCCCAGCCAGGCCTCCACCACTTCCTGGCCTGCGGCCTCCATCCCACTCATCTCCACACAAAGCCTGCATTTTGCTAGATCAGTTTTCTCCCTGTCGCCTAATGCCTCTGGCTGGTTCCCCCTCACTATCCCCAGGCCCTGCAAGGATGCTGTCTCCCTCATGTAAGACACCTTCCTCCCTCCTCCTGCCCCCTACCTTCTACATCCTTCTTGGCTTCCCTCAGTTCTCTAAGCTTTGGGAAGCCTTGTGTTCCCAGCCATGCATGCATCTCTCTCTTCCCCCTTATTTGGGTACCTGTAGTATTTCAAATCTGTTTCATTCACACTGGTGCTTTTTAATATTGCCTTCTAATTATCTTACCTGGGTTCAGCTAGTTGCCCCATCTGACTTCTATTCTTCTTAAGATTAATATTCAAGTCTTATTTGTGAATTAAATAGAGGCAACTTGCCAGTCAAGGGAACAGGGCGCTGTGGAATGAGCTCTGGAATCAGTGCCCCCTGGTTACAAGCCCAGCTCCACTACGCAGTAGCCATGCAACTGTGGGCAGGTTCATTGGCCTTTCTGAGCTTCATTCTCCCTCTGTAACTTGGATATAACAGTATCTACCTAGAAGGGTAAATACAAAAATGTCTGCCTACCCAGATGATGTATAGAATCTATAGGTATGTCTTAGGAAGCTATCATATAGTGCTACATCACTGGAGAGGCACAAGCAAAGATTTAATTCCATCATTGTTACTTTCTCTAAAACAACGCCAGGATAAAATTGTGCCATGTGCCAAGCCCATGTAAGTTTAAGTCAAATTCTGTTAATATGAAAGTACATGATATATATTATTAGCAGTGATCATTACAAGTTTATTAGGAAGTGCAGAGTGCATTTAGGGAGACATACTAGTCCAAGGCAATTAACTCTAGCTTCTGCAACAGACAAACCTGAATGCTCAGTGGTGTAACCTAATACAAGTTTGTTGTGGTTGCTGATCATGAGAGTCAGGAGGCTGACTTCCATCTTGTAGCTATGATTTTGGAAAATGTGACTCTAAGGCCACAGCAGCAGAAGAGAGGCATTAAGGTTGAAAGTGGCACATCTCTTTTGCCACTCGTGAACTGCAAGGAAGGCTGGGAAATGGAGGGAGCACACGGACATTTGGTGTGCACTGACTGTTAACTGCCAAAGGCACTAGCTCTGCAGACAGTGAGAAGGCCAGGTCCCATTCTCCTTGACTGTGGTGACACTGTTTGTACTAGGTATCATATGGGATAAAAATTCAAATTGCACTGCCAGGCCTAAGAATCCTGTGCTAGAGAGCTCAGCCTGCTGTTGCTCCCTGGGCTGGACTCCCTCATGACAGAGGTCACTTAAAAGAGGTGAGGAGGAACACAGCCCTATGGAAACCAGCAAACTGTCCAAGGATCTGGGCTCTCTCCGCCTATTCTCCCAGTTTTTGTAAACTTCCTCAAAGCTACCTGTTTGCTCAGCTCTCCCCACCGCACTTGCCCTTCTCTCCTATTTCCCTTTGTGTAGACTTTGGACTAGCACCTCTTGAAGCTAAGATGGCTGTGAGAGAAGAAGCTGGCTGGCTCCCCACCTCCTAACTGGTCCAAAGTCCTTAGCTCTTCAATGAGACTTACAGTTCTCTGATCTGGAAACTATTCTATTTCTGTGCACACATAAAAGTTGTCTTTTGACAACTATTTATGACACACATAAAAGAATGGTCTCCAGCATCAGAGAACTGTAAGTCTGAAAACGTGTGCTCACATGTATTTACAACAAGGGCAGTAGTATGCCTAGAAGAATGCAGGTTGGAGTCAGGTACACCTCCACTCAGATTTTGACTCTGCCATTTTCTGGTTCTCAGATTTTGGCAATATTATTTAATATGTCATGGTGCTGATAGGTCAATTTCCGTAATATCTGTTAAACATGTTTACACTGAACATCACTCCTAATTATTAAAGATAATATAATATGTATAAAGTGCCTAGCCCTTAGTAGCCCTCTAAAATGGATAGTGGTTATTATAATTATTAGACTACTAATTGAGGGCAAAATTCATATCTGACTCATCTTTTGTTCTTAGTACTTTCTTGAGAATATTAGGGGCTTTATATATGTAAGCTATTTTTTTTTTTGTCACTGTCATTGTTGTTTTCTGAGATGGAGTCTCGCTCTGTCACCCAGGCTGGAGTGCAGTGGCACAATCTGAGGTCACTGCAACCTCCGCCTCTCAGGTTCAAGCCATTTTCCTGCCTCAGCCTCCCAAGTAGCTGGGGCTGCAGGTCCATGCCACCATGCCCTGCTAAGTTTTGTATTTTTTGTAGAGACGGGGTTTTGCCATGTTGGCCAGGCTGGTCTCAAATTCCTGGACTTAAGTGATTCACCCACCTTAGCCTCCAAAAGTGCTGGGATTACCGGTGTGAGCCACTGTGCCTGGCCTACACTAATTATTTGAATTCATTCTTCTAACTTTTGTTTTTAATTGAGTGCCTTCTGTGTGCCAGAGGAACTGAAGATAGAAAATGACAGGCAAAGTCCCTGCCTTCATAGAGTTTCTATCTAATGGAGATAGAATAACAAATAAATGACCAAATAAAATTCCATGTAGTGATGTGATGAAGAAAACCACAGTGGGATCAGGGATAGAGAAAAAGGAGGTTGCTATTTCAGTGGTCCAGGAAGACTTCACAGAGGCGGTGATGTAAGAGCAGGTACCTGGGAGGATAAAGGAGTCATAGAAACACTGTGCTATAGATAGACAGAAATACTATACTTACATTCAGTGCTTGAGATCCACACTGTGGTAGGTTTTGATAGCTTGATTACTATCACCTGGATATTTTTAGTTTTAAAGCAGTCCCTTCATGTAAAGGGCTTCCATCCTTGTTCTTATCATTTCTCCCTTCCTAGCTCTAACTACCAAACAAAGCCATTTCCTTTCTCCTGCTCCTTTTTTCCAGGCTCTTCATTCAAATTTTATAGCTCCCCTCTTCTGTTCCAAAACCACTTTGATCTTTATGTCCTTTTCCTCTTTAAGTGTTTTGTGGCCCTTTTCTGCAGAAGATGCACATTTTCAGCAAAGCTCTCAGCTCCACGCCCTTTGAGACTATCACAGAACATCTAAAAGTGCTGAGCGCATCAGGGAGGCGAGAGCTGCAGACAAGGAGAAGGTCAGGGAGAGCTGAGCCAACAGAACTGCCGGGCAGGAGTCCCGGGGCAGCCGCATGGCTCATAAGCCAGCCCAGCTCTGAGAAGAACTAAGAAATCAAGAGGCCGAATGCCAGGGGCTGGCTGAAAGAGTCTTACCAACTGTGTGTTAGGGTCTTAATCATGAAGCTGTCATTCCCTCCTACTGCCTGCTCCTGTCACCCCTGCTGGAGTACTCTGGGTTGTGGGGGACTGTAGGGTGCATGGGCCTCAGAGGTGACAGAGGGAAAGTTCACACACACAGTGGCTTTGTCAGCTTTTTTCCACTGTGACAACCCAAAGTAGGCCCATAGACAATGCTTAGGGGATATTCAATGGAGCAGCATTTGCATCAGTCAACGCAGATACCTTCATCACAATCTTTGTCACATCACACCTGTATATTTCTTATCTAGTAGTCTTCTTTAAATTGCTCACTTTTCTTCCCTCATTTTCAGGGAAATCTTTATATCAAGTTCAAACAAAAAAGTAAATTAGTAATAAAATAAAACACAAATACAATGAAAACTAAATGATATCTGTATTAGTCTAGTTATATACTATTGCCTGCCAAGCACTCTAAACCTAAGTTTATACTCTCTGCTAAAATTAAAAAAAAAAAAGGAAGGAAGACAGATCATCAAGGGCTAGAGAGATGTTAAAGCTGTAGTAGCAATTTTGCTTTGATTTTATCAGGACTGAAAGAGAATTGAATAGGGAAAAGCATTCTCAATATTAATTCAACATTATGAAATACTGTGTTCATGAAACACATTAACACGTAAGGAAACTCAACAGTAAGTCTGGGCAACAGAATTGCTCCTGCCGCTGCCCACACCTGTGATTTCACCAGGGTTCTGGCAGTGACAAGGCCTGGCCCACCAAGTGGACCCCCAACCCAGGTGGCCGGGAGTCCTGGAAGGGCCCTATGACCACACGATAGTTACAACTTGTCAAGCTCTTTGTATGTGCCAAGGTCTTCACACACCATGTCTGATTTTAAGTCTCAAATTAACCCTCCACGGTACATATTGTTCTTTGTGTCTCAGAAACAAAGCGGTGAAGAATCAAGGTTATGCTATGACTCAGCCTCAGGGCCGTCTTACTCCCAAGTCCTTGCCCTCTCCATCACACTCCACTGCCTTCCCAGCTGTGAGAGCGGAGCTCTCTGAGTTCTTTGTAAAACCATTGATTTTGCTCAGAGAAGTGGTTTTCAGCCTCGTTGTTTAAACCTTTGCTTCAGTTATCTATTGCTATGTAATAAACTGCCCCAAAGCAAAATGGATTAAAGCAGCAACCATTTGATGTTGAACACAGTTCTGAGGTCCGTGGCAAAGTCAACCAGGATCTGCTCGTCTCTGCCCCAGATGATGCCTGCTAGAGAGGGAATGTCCATGCTTCTTCACCTCTGCTGAGAGGGCGCAGATGGCTGGGGCTGGCCGGAACAGGCCAGTGGAGGGCGTGTGCAGTGCTGCTGGTCTCCTTGTCTGGTGGTTGCTTGGCTGTCTGCCATGTGGCCTCTTCAGTGGAATAGAACTTCTATGGCAGCGAAGGCTCCAAGAGCCCATCAGTCAAGGAGGGCATGGAAGGTGTCAGTCCTCTTCAAGGCTGTGCAGCACCACTTCTGCCACCGTCTTTGGTTAAAGCAGTTAACAGAAGCAGCCCAGTTTCAAAGGCAGGGTGAATAAAAACCCCACCTCTTGGTGGGGGAGTGAAAGAATTTCTGGCCATCTTTAATCTATCACAACTTTGAAATCTTTGAGTGGCTAATCTTACACAGAATTTGTGCAAAGCGGACAAAGGGGAGGGAGGCATATTAGCTAGATGTGGGGACTCTAGGGGCAGGGAGGTGGGTGTGGCGGGGGGCAGAGTCTTGCTCCTTCTGCTCTTCCCTTGGACTTCAGATGAAAACAGAGGTCCCTAGAGAAGACAGTTTTTAAAGACTCACCTGAATGACCTAGTTTTCTTTGAGGAGACTCTGCCATGGCCTATAAGGCCCTGCACGATCCAGTCTCTGCTTGCCTCTCTGGTCTTGATCTACATTCACCATCTCACCCGCACCTCCCAGCCTGCCCCGCATCTGTTCTCTGAGCTCTGTTCCAATGGCCTTCTCTCTGCTCTTCAAACACAGTTCTGTCTCTGTGTGGTCCTACCACAGGGCTGTGCCTAGATGCTCCCACTGCCTGGAATTCTCATGCCTTAGGTCTTCACCTAACAGGATCTGTGCTGCATTGAGATCAGGGGCTCCTCTACCCCCCACACCATTTCCATTGCATTAACCTGCCTTATTTCCTTTATAACACCATTATCCACAGTATATCTGATTAATGTATTGTTGATGTCTCCCTCAACTAGAAAGCAAATTCTCCAAGGGCAGGGACTGTGTCTACCTTGTTCACTGCTGTCATTCCTGGCACCTGGTACAGTGCCTGCCACTTACCAGACACTCAATAAATATTCATGGAACAGCAGTGTGATTAGTTAAATGAGTGAATAACATTCAGCTAAAGGGTATTTTACCAGATCTTCTCTTTTTGGTATGTTCCCAGGGTATTCTAGGAGAGGAAGGACTCTTACTGTGTATCTAATGGTTTGCACACTGGAAACAATATTAATACTCCTAATAAAAATGGCCTTGGCCAGGGATCAGTCACTACCCCTTCCTCCAGCCCAGATCTCTCAGGCCTCTTCAAGGTCTTTCCAAATCAAGCTGTCCCAAAGCGAGTCCAGGACAACTGCCAGATCTGAATGATAGAATTCACACAGGTCCTAAACAAAACATTTCTCGGCATCACCTAGCTCACTGCTCAGTGATGGACCAGGACGTAACTTCGTCCTCCGCCCCCATGACAAGCACCCAGCCTGGTGTCCCATTTGTACACTGGTTATTTCAAGTTATTGTGCACAGTGGTGATGCATATGCTCTAGTGTTTTCTGTGGTCATCCTTTCAGAGAATCCAGCTGGGTGAAACCAAGCCTTAAAGGGAGGCTGTCAACTTGAAGGTCAGAGCTGTGAAATGAGATCTTTGTCCCTAAGATGCTATTGAGAAACAAGAGAGAAGTCCTCCCTAGACAGTGCTATCCCTTTGGTCAGAGCTACCCTCAGAAAGGGCCTCTTCAACTGCTGACAGGATTTATGAGTTACCAAAGACTAAACTCAGTCCAAAGTCTACGGCTCCAAAGAAGGCCTTTGTTGAGAATGTGATTCTCATGACAAACAGCTTTTGTGCAACACAGAGAGCAGTTAGGCCGTTCAATTCTCAAAAGATTTTGAACAATTCTTTCAGCACTGCCACTCGAACATAAAGATTTCTCTGTTCCAACTCAAGGGAAGATTACTTTTTCTTATAGATTTCAAAAGATATAATAATCAGTATTAAGGCATTTCACAAAAAGAGGAAATAACGTTTGCTTTTAATGTATTCATGAAGGTAACCTTTGTTTCTTGGACTATACCAGCCATGGGTCGGGGGAGTCACAGGCAGGGGTTCTAATGATGGCAGGATCTCTCTCTGCCTTTGTCACGGTCACCCTGGGGCTGCTGCCAGCCCCTGCCACATCCCCATCGCACACACCATCCTCAGCTTCTGCCTGCAGTGTTCTCACACAAGAGAAAGCCAGGGCAGCGGGCTGCCAACTTCGCATTTTCTCCGTCAAACTGAGGCCTTTTGTTCTTCATTCACCTCTGGAATTCCCAGGTTTCTGGGTGGGGAATGCGGTGAGGGGCAATTGTTGAGAGACTCCTCCAGCCCTGAAACTCAATCTACAGCCCGCCCGGGCCATGTCTTGGATTCTCTCTTGCTTTGGTGACTCCAATCACTTCAGCAGCCTACTGACTCCAGCACAGGGTCAAAGGCAAGCTGCTACCTTTTCTTCTTCTCTATCTGGACTATGAATCCCAGTGTACCCCTACCTGCTTATTCCAAGGAATC
>PVKP010011741.1:0-60457 GCA_004027715.1 Plecturocebus donacophilus | reverse complement strand
AGAACATGATTTACTGTTGAGTGTGGGGCTGGGGTTGGAATGTAGCAGTGGGTGTGGGGAGCCCACATGGAGGAGGCAGGTGCTAAGTAGGATGTCCGGCCTGACAACACAAATGTCGGCCTGCTGATAATAGTGTTATCAGGTGCGGAGGGGGTGGGTGCTGCTCATCCAGCTCCCAGCGAGGCTATCGGCCTTACAGTAGGTGGGTGTGGGCAGAGAGAGGATCAGTGAGAATGGTCACTGTGGCTTTTGACAACCTGCTCATCAAAGAGATTGTTCTTGAAAAACTGTTAATGTAAGCAGAGTTCTCACTCACCAGGTGTAACTTTCTTACAATATACAATAATTAACTAAGACTTTAAGATTGTATATATATATATTATATATGTAAGATGTTATATATATATATATGATTAATATATATATTTTTGATAGGGCTAGATTTTTGAAACTTATTATTTTTTTTTGTGAGATGGAGTTTCACTCTTGTTGCCCAGGCTGCAGTGCAATGGAGCAATCTTGCCTCACTACAACCTCCACCTCCTGGGTTCAAGCGATTCTCCTGCCACAGCCTCCTGAGTAGCTGAGATTACAGGCATGCACCACCACGGCCAGCTAATTTTGTATTTTTAGTAGAGACGGGGTTTCTCCATGTTGGTCAGGCTGGTCTCAAACTCCTGACCTCAGGTGATCCACCTGCTTTGGCTTCCCAAAGTGCTGGGATTACAGTTGTGAGCCACCGTGCTCGGCCCGATTTTTTAAACTTTTTAAATGTAAAATGTCAAGCAAACCTGTCACTGACCTTCAACAATTATGAATATGGTCAATCTATTTTATGGGAATACATTTTTAATATCCCAGCAGTGCTGTTCTTCCCAGGCATACCTATTCCCATCGTTATATATCCAGTGGTAACCAGCCTGAGTTCTTTGAAAGTAGTATCCATTTTGTTTATTGGCAAATAGCATTCCATTAAAAAGCCAAAAGGAAAAAGAAACAAAGAAAAAAGTCACCTAGCAAGGGCTGTTACCTCTGCTCCAGGCCTTCCTTGATAATTCTAAACTGAATCAGCTTATTCTGAAGATAGGTGGAAGTTTACTTTGTTTGCAAAAGCTGATTTACACCTAATTTGCATTAGTTTACAAAAGGAAAACATACAATCCAAATTACCAAAACTGTTGTATCTCCTATTAAGATGCCCTTCCTGTGTGGCTCTCCTTGGCCTAAATCAAAGAGTCAGTACATAGTTTGATGTATGTTTGCATTTCTTTTAGCAAAGCACCCCTCCTATAACCACTGTTCCTCACAGTAACGCTTAGGCCATGCCTAAACTCATATTTAGAAAACAATCAGACAAGAATCTTCAAAGGTCAATAATACTTCATCGTATTGTCCTGTACCATGTTCTGTGAAGGGAAATGGATTTTCAGATTAAAAATTCTTGAGCATAACATTAGTATGGTATCCTCTGTTCTATTGTTTCCTCCCATTCTGTAGAAAGTCAGTGTGGGGTTGCTTAAAAGACCCATATGCTTCTTGTTTGATTTGGATTTTGAGGCTTAGGAACTTACATCATTGAGAAAAGGCAGTTCCTTTGACCTATTTCTCTGGCCCTTTTGATGTTGTCTGTCCAGATACTGATAAACAGAGAGGAGTGTATTTTTTCGCTTCACTTACATACCAGGAGTGGAATCAAACTTTGTTGACTCAGTCTTTTATAAAGTTGGAGTAGCAGTGGAGGAAAAACATTTTGGAATCTATCTGAAACACTTCCAGAGGTTTTTGGGGTTTGAAGAGCAATCATAAAAATGCTGATACAATATACCTTCTCTACAAAGACCACAATTAACCCAAATTCCAATTTTCTTCCTTCTCAGCTAAACCAAACTTGAATATCTTAAAGTTCATAAATTGAAGAATCATTCCTTTTCTTCACCTATTTCTTCTCATTTCCTCTGTCCTATATGATTTCATTATTTTCTTTGTCTCCTGCCCAGAAACCCATGTTGTTTTTCCTTATGTGTTTATTTTAATCTTCCCATAAACCTTTTTTTTAGTATTCATTGGTGTTTAATGCTAGCCACAGTTGATTGCTCTGCAGTAATATCAAAGTTTTTTTTAAAGCATGAGCTATTTCCACATGTACATTATTTGTTAAGCCAAAAAGAACATGGCAAAATTTCCTCAGTTATGAGATTATCTCATGCCAAAGAAAGTTAGAAGCTTGTGCACACTTTTCTTACTGATCCCATTTCTAGTGTCCTAAGGAACTAGGCCAATGGAAAAAATAAGCTATATACTTATAAAAATAATTTATGATAAATATATTAAAGAAAAATATTAGGTGGCACAAAATATTATAGCATCATCAAAATAATAAAAATAAAGACCATGAAGAAAAGAAAATGAAAAAAATTCTTCATTTTTTACTTAGTATCACTTAATGTTTAGCTTAGTATGGAGTTAGGGTTGATATTATGGGTAGTTTTCCCTGAAAATATTTTTATATTGTCTCCTACTTACTGTATTTATGTAGAATCTAATCATGGTTAAATATTCAATTTAATTAAAGTTTATATTTTTATTTAAGGGTCCAGGATTTATAGCTGCAATGTGGGGTGTCTTCATGTTTAAAGAAATAAAGGTATGTACAAGAAAGGGTAAACTTAGCAAATGGGAATGGGGTAGGCTGGGCACAGTGGCTCACACCTGTAATCCCAGCACTTTGGGAGGCTGATGCAGGTGGACCATGAGGTCAGGAGTTCAAGACCAGCCTGGCCAAGATGGTGAAACCCCGCCTCTACCAACCTCTACCCAAAACACAAAATATTAGCTCGGCTTGGTGGCTGGCACCTATAATCCCAGCTACTCAGGAGGCTGAGGCAGAGAATTGCTTGAACCAGAAGGTGAAGGTTGCAGTGAGCCAAGCCACTGCACTCCAGCCTGGGTGACAAAGCGAGACTGCATCTCAAAAAAAAAGAAAATGGAAATGGGCCCAGGTGAGTAAAGTATTTAATATTAGGTTTGCATTATTTTCTGAAAACTGCCTGTGGTGCCTAGGTTCAGGGCAAACAACCTTTGAATGGATTCGACACATTATAATGTAACATCATGTCTCTCTCTACCCCATCTCCAGTGGAAAAATGCTGTCATTGACTTATATTTCCCTGAAGTGATTCTAGTTAAGTAACTCAATGAAATATGAAAGAGAGAAATCTGTTTGAAAGAGGGAAATTTGTTTAAAATATGGTAGATAAACAAGATGATTTTTTTTTATCCTACAGGTTAAAATATCCCCTGAGGTAAATGTGCTTTGGGAATAGATGATTATATTGGTTCCTATGTCTCCCAAAGGCCTCCATGTCAAACCAGCAATTTTGTAGGAAAACAGCATGGTAACAGGCGGCTATTGCCATTTCCTTTTCAAATGTAAATGATGGGAATTTAAAATTGCATTCATCAAATAGTTCTAGTAAGAGTGTGTGTGTGTTTGTGTGTGTGCGTGTGTGTTTCCCTTAAAAATCACTTTGCCAGGCATGGTGGCATGCATCTATAGTCCCAGCTACTCAGGAGTCTGAGGCAGGAGCATCACTTGAGCCCAGGAATTTGAGGCCAGCCTGGGCAATAACAACAACAACAAAAGGTATAGTCTCGAGAGCCCAACTGGGTTCAAATCCTGACTCTGTCACAAACTAGCTGTGTGACCTTGGTCAAGTTTCTTAACCTCTCTGTGCATATACCTGAAACTGGGGATAACCTACCAAGAGAGCTGTAAGAATATGAGTAAAGCACTAAGAACAGTACTAAGAATGCAATAAATGCTCAGTTAATTTTGGGGATGAGTGTCATATAACCTAGCCCAAACTGTCAATAGAAAAATAGAACAGGTTCGGAGTAGTGGCTCACACCTGTAATCCCAGCACTTTGGGAGGCCAATGCGGGAGGATTGCTTGAGCCCAGGAGTTTGAGACCAACCTAGGCAACATAGCAAGACCCCTATCTCTACAAAAACAATTTAAAAATTAACCAGGTGTGGTGGGGTACACTTGTTGTCACAACCACTCAGGAGGTTGAGGAGGGAGGGTTGCTTGGGTTCAGGAGGTCAAGGTTACAGCATGCCATGATCGTACCACTGCACTAGAAACTCTGTCTCTTCAAAAAACGAAAAGAAACAAAGAATAAGAAAACTCACAAAATTGGAGAATTCCTCCCCTTTTAGCCAGGCATGGTGACATCTACCTGTAGTCCAACTATGCAGGAGGATCACTTGAGCCTAGAAGTTCAAGTCTAGCCTGGGCAACATCGTGAGACCCTGTCACCTTAATAATTTTAATTGAAAGATTTAAAAATTTTAATCTTTTTTTAAAAATTGCTTTAGAACTCTTCCCAGTTACCTTTACTTGTAGAAAAAATCTTCAGTTGAGGAATATACGCAAATACCCTTTTCCAATAATTTTTATTAAAGACAATATTGATCCAAAGACCCCTCCCCCCGTCAAAGCATCATAGACATGTGGTAATATGCAGTTATAGTAGCAGATAATCCCTGGCTCTAAGAAGATTGATGTTGCTCATCTCTGAGAGCCATAAAGTGAATGTCCTTCTACCTGATCTTTAAAATGATTATATAATTTTTAGATTTAAAATATCATTTCAATCATTATAAACAAAATATTTTGATTTTAAAATCATTATTTGATAATACAAGTAAGATTCTCAGATTTTAAAAATACATTTGTTTCAAAAATAGTGGACTATGATCAGAATTTTGATTTTTTTCAATACACAAGAACAACTTGAAACATGTATAAACCTATAAGTTACTTTCATGAAGGATTCTCATTTATTGTAGTTGGAGTTCCTTTCTACAAAAAGTAACTCTGTGCCAAAAATATATTGTAAATCTCTCTGCATATATTTCATCTACCTCACAAAAGATGATTTATTTATATTGAAGAATTGGTTATTATCTCATGTAAGATGCTGAAGCCTTAGGAAATCACAAATTAGTGATCATAGTTTATTAGTCATTATATGTATAAAGAAGCATAAACTAAGTATAGATTTGTATTAAAGCATTTGAAAATTATTTTGGTCAAGACTACAATAATAATACTGAATTGAAAATCCTTTTAACTACATATAAGAAACCTGTTCAAAGAGAATATCCCTAACCAAAAAGCCTAGTATTAATTCTTTAGAGTTCTTTATTTAAAGGGGTACTGAAAAACAGTAAGGAATGTTTTGTTTTATTTTGTTTTGTTTTGTTTTTGGTAAAGACATATTTAAAAAGATGGCTCAGACCAAATAGAAAAGTACCTTTTAAGATTAATATACTATGACCCAATAGGGTTTAATTCAGGAATGCAAGGATCATTCATAATATGTAAATTAATTAATCTCATTTACTCTACCATGTGAAATAGGAAAAGGATGTGATAATACTATACTAACCTCTTAGTAAGCTAGAAATAAAAGGAAGCTTTAGTGGTACAGTATGTCTGTCAAAACAAAATAGCAATTATATACCTTAATTTCATGAAACCTTAGAGTTCTCTGTACGTTAGAAGTCAAAGATTTCTCCATACTATTATTCAATATTTTCTGTAGATCTAGCTAGTTTGGAACGACAAGAATAAGAGATGAAGTGAATAAATATAGGAAAAGAAATGAAAAAATTTTCATTTGCAGATTACATTTAAAACATGTAAGCATTGTGATTTCAATTTATTGGTGACAAAAATTATAAATTAAAATAAAAATTTAAAAGAATCGCTGAAAAATTTAAGATCCAATAAGATCATTTAGTAAGGCCTGAGATATAAAATAAATAGAAAATCAATTGCCTTCCAATATATCACTAACAACCAGTTAAAAAGAGGAAAACAAATGCTATTAATAATAACCACAAAAATTACATACATCTAAGAAAAGTATTAACAAGTAATGTGCCAGATTTTTTAAATACTGTATTTTACTTTGATACAAACATTTACTGGAGGACGTAGGAGATCAGAACAAATGTGGGCGGCTGGTCACATTTCTGATGGAACACCTCACCATTATAATTAGGCAGTTCTTTCCAATTACCTTCAGTATAATTCCTGTAACATCTCAGTGAAGCTTTTTCTAGAATTTTTAGAGTACGTTCTAAAGTTTGGCTAATTATTTATGTAAAAATAGGCAAAAAAAAAAAAAAAAAAAGGCATGACAGCACATGTACCATATTTCTGAAATGTGCAATTTACATTAGCTAGGCCAGTTTATAAAATAAGGATTTCTAAGCCTAAGAAAATGACTGTTTGCTCTTTTTCTATTTTAAAAAATGACTAAGATAAGATTATAAGTATTAAAAGAAGAGAGAGGGCCAAGCTGAAAGCAAAGGGTTGTTTGTTTGTTTGTTTTTTAAAGAAAAACCTGGGGCCAGGCATGGTGGCTTAGCTGTAGTCCTAGCACTTTGGGAGGCTGAGGCAGCCAGATCACTTGAGCTCAGGAGTTCAAGACCAGCCGGGGCAACATGGCAAAACCCTGTCTCTACAAAAATACGAAAATGAACAGGCTCTGGCGGTGTGTGCCTGTAGTCCCAGCTGTTTAGGAGGCTGAGGTGGGAAGATGGCTTGAACCTGGGAAGTGGAGATTGCAGTAAACCAGGATTGCACACTGCACTCCAGCCTGAATGACAGAGCTAGACTCTGTCTCAAAATAACTAAGTAAATAAATAAATAATCTTATGTGTCTGTCTACAAACAAAACTTAAAGGATGTCCGGTGGTACTTATTTAATACAGACACCTAATTGCCTCTTGACAGCTGATTTAAAGAAAAAAATTAAATACTTATATTCCAATCAGTTTAGAAAAGCGTCATGAATAAACACTAAAACCTAAATCTCATACGAATAATTTGTAAAGTATTTGTGTAGAAACAAGACAAAAACTCCTAAACTCTAAAGAAGAAAACAGAAGCAAAACTGTTATCTGCAGGACTCATAGCTATTGTCAGTTCTACATCTTAAAGCAGTCCTTGAAGACACATATTTAAAAGTTTACAACCTACAGCTGCGAGGAATAAGGCTGGGAGCCAAGAACCTTTTGTGTGAGCACTTTAATGATTTCATTTAGTTTTAGTGCCATCAGTGCATCAGTTGGATGTTTTCTTACTTCTGATACTCTTTGATATCTGTTACTCATTGGGAAGTTCATTTTAGATTATTACATCTTTAAGCTATATATAAATTATATTTTTACCAATACACTTTAGTCAGTATGTCTATAGCAATGCCAACACAGGCAGTTATTACCACAACAATGTATAGGTCAGTAAGGTACTCTCTGATGAAGAATACAATGATCTATTATCTTAGTAGCTGCTTCAGAAATCCAAGTTAGAAAAACTTTCTGCTTTGGGAGGAATGTTAGCACGCTCTCTCCAAGAGTTAGCATCCACTTTTGATGAAGGAAAACTATTGCTGTTGCGCAACTATAATCAGTCTTTTTCTCTAGGAGATCCAGCATTTTTGGCAAATTCTTAACATTGAAGGGGAAAAAATTTTTTTGTTCCCTGAGAACATTATTCTTCTGTCCATGTGGGTAATAACATATTACTTAGCGATGTATTCATGTAATTAGATTGTAGAGAGCTTGTAATTGAAGACCCATTTTTAAATTTAAGTGATTTTATCAATTTCAAATTCACAAAGTATTTGTGAAAATCACTTTAGTGTATTCATTGTTTGAGCAAATATTTATGGAATACCTATTCTGCATTTGTATCAGTATCTAGGTATGCATTGCAGCCTTAAAAACTAAAAAAAAGATGCAGGGAAATCCAAAGCCTACTGCCGTGTGTGTGTGTGTGTGTGTGTGTGTGTGTGTGTGTGTGTGTGTGTGTATTTAAATAAGCCATTCTGCACTTGGCAAATTTTGGGTACTTTTACTTGTAAAATTTGGGATTCGAGTGGCTTCTGTTAGTGCTGAGGGTCACACTGAATCAGACAATTCAACTGGCCCCAACCTAACTTATGAAGACCTGTCTCTGGTCATTGAACAGAGGCAAATTAATCCACTCTCTTTATTAAGTTGAAGAAAGGGAATATATATATATATATAATTAACATATATATATATATATTCCCGTTATATATTTATATAATAATATATAAATTTTATATATTTATATAAAATTTAGTAACATAATTATTTAATTTTGTTAATTAATACATAACATATATGTTATTTATACATAGGTATACATGACCATATGTATTTGTATATGTATATGTAATTGTATACAAAGTATGTATATTTATGCTATGTATACAGAAATATATAAGCATTAATCTTATAATAGTATGTTCTAGGTTATGTATACATAACATATATATGTTCTATATTAGTTAGCATTAATCTTAAGAACTAATAATACGAAATAACTTTCCTTGACAGTTTTTGCATCCCTCCATCCAGGACTTTGTTTCTGTTCTGTTCAGATTGATTACACAAATTTACCTATGATCTCTACATTCTTCCAGTAAACTGGAAACACAAGACCTTTAAGGAAGTGTGAGGGAAGTAGGCAAAAGAAACCAGACGAAAGACTACACTTTACAGTGAGAATTTCATTGTGGAGCCAGGAAAGCCATGTGTTCCTGTTGTCAACCTGCCTATCCCGCCCCAACCCTGTTTCCTGGGCTAGCCCAGTTAGAACTTCCCTTTCTGGGTTTCCCTCAAAGCTGACCTGGCTTCAATGCAGCAAAGACAGAAGCACCCACCACCCTCCGACCCCTTGCATCTATGTTGGGAGAAATGAGTCTCCCTAAGCCTACCCTTTGCATGGCCTTGCTGTAGGAACCCAAGTTTTGGTGCATGTTCTCCACTGAGTCCTTGGGTGAGCATTAGGGGAGATACTCTTGAATCCAGATTAGCCCTGAGGATTAATTAGCCTCTAACAGAGCCCAGGGTCCTGCTTATATGAACTCACTTCCCCCAACAAGTCAGTCAACTCTTGCCTCAGAGACACAGCATTCTATTCCCACTACCTTTCTTGAAGTTTTGCCCCAAATTTGGGTAGTTTGGGGCTATTAATCCGTCAGACCTGAATGGCCAGAATTTTCACCAGAGCAGGAGGCTACCAGCCCTGTTCCTGCAGATATGAAGCAGCCAGGATGCCAACTGCTTCCTAGAGTTGCCTCCTCTCCATTCTTTTTTTCTTTTCCCAGAACCTTTATGTGTCTTCTCAATGACTTATCAATAAACCATTGTTATTTTTTCTTTTAAAAAGAATCTAATATTATTAAATAAGAAAATCTGATTGTAACCTTAGATATATCTAAAATTAGAGAGGTACTAGTCTTGTTTTACTTTGTGATGTTCAAACCTTCCCTTAAAATACTGGGGTCTTCTGCCTTGGATTCAGACTCTCCTGATGACCCACCCTTGGGACCCTTAGACGAGATAGCCAGAGATTACCATGCCTTCATTACGCAGAGACAATGCCCTTAATCAGCGGGAAGCAGATACAGAAGACTGACTTCCTCCCACATCAAACCTTAAGGATAAGGGATGAAAATCTTTAAGTTGGGGGGATGAGACAGGAATAATACAGGATGATCACAGATTAGGAAAATTCCAGGCAGCAGTTTCACATGACTAGCAAAAGGAAACTGTTGAAGTAGATGCAGAGCCCATAGGCTGATAAGACCCTGTAAAACAGGGTGTGGATCAAGCTGGCTAAGACCAACTGAACCAAACAATTGGTTTGGTTCTGGATTTGCCCTAGGTTTCACCTAGGACCTGATTATACACCCGTTAACATACAAATCACACACCCACCAGTGCCATGGCAGTTCCGAGCACACGCATATTTGGTGTAAAAATGAGTGACACCACAGTTCTGAGAAAGTTTTACCTTTTTCCAGGAATCTTCATGAATATTCCACCCCTTGGTTAAAGAAACCATGAAGATAGGAACTCCAACCCCCTTGCATGATTCTCTCTTGAGTACATCCCCACTCCCCTTTCTTGAGTGTGTACTTTTGCTTTGCAACAAGAACAAGTGTCTGTACTTTCACTTTTACAAAAAAGAATATGGGGCTCTATAAACATAAAGAAGGATATAGACAAACTGGCAGTCATTCTGAGGGGAAAAGCCAGACAGAAAGGAAGCTTGAAACCATTCCATATGAAAAATAGTCAAAGAGTTAAAATATTGACAAGGAAAAGAGAGGCCTCCGGGGATATAAGAGGGTTATTTTTCAGTGTTTGAGGATTTATCTTGTGGGAGAGACATTAAAATGGATCTATCTGTACTCCTAGTGATGGAACTTATAGGAAATGAAATACTTCTACTTAACACAGGAAGATACTTCTTTGTTAATTCAAAGATGGACTGGGCAACTCAGGGAAATGTTTCTCAGTAGTTCCCGTCTTTAAGACCAGTGACCCCATACATAACTGGGCAAGGCCAGCTAAGTCATTCTTCACACCCTCTCTGCGTTTCTTCTTCACCCTTGAGATCCATCTCCATCTCTCCATCTCCTCTTCATCATCTTTTCCCTGGAAGACTACAGTCACCTCCTGATTGGTCTCCTTGAATGCATCCTCGCCCCTCCAATCTGTCTGCCACCCTGTAAAAGAAGTGTGAGCTTTACACAGTGCAAATCTGATATTTTAACACAGCCAGCTGCATGTTTCTTTAATGTCTTCCTCTTTGCTTCGAAAAATAGGACCCAAATTTGGGAGGTGGAGGTGGGCAGATCACTTGAGGTCAGGAGATCAAGACCAGCCTAGCCAACATGTAGAAACCATGTCTCTACTAAAAATACAAAAATTAGTTTGGTGTGGTGGTGTGCTCCTGTAATCCAAGCTATTTGGGAGGCTGAGACAGGAGAATCTCTTGAACCCGAGAGGCAGAGGCTGCAGTGAGCGGAGATCACACCACTGCACTCCAGCCGGGTTACAGAGTGAGACTCTATTTCAACAAAAAAAAAAAGAAAAAAAAATAGGACCCAAAGCTCAGGTCCATGGTCTTCCAACCTCATCTTGCTCCACTTAACTTTCCTTGCTCCAGCTACACTGCCCTCCTTTCAGTCCCTGGGAAATACCTTGCTTTTTCTTACAACAGGACACAAAATTCCTTGTACCTGGAATCTGTACTTGCTGCCCTATTCCCCTGGCCAATTCACTCCCCACCCTCCAATCCAGCATGATTAAGATTCCTGTAACACACTCTCAAACAACCATGGTGGTTTGCTTATTAACACCCCTCTCACGTGATAACATTCTTTTCTGTGATTACTTCCTATCTCCCATATAATATGATTGGCTGCATGAAGGCACATGTTGAAGCTTAGTGGGTGCCCACATTTATTTACCGAATGGGTGAATTCATAAGACTTTGCAGGATTTTGTGAGAACCTGATTACTTGGATGGGGTAGCAAAAAAGCATACAAGTGGCTACAGCAATGGTTTGTCAGGTCCCTAGCAATCTTGAGAGTTTGTCCATTTTGTGCATTTGATTCAGGTTTTTTTCATCATTGTTATTCTTTTTTTTTTTTTCTTATTCAGGGCCTCCAAAACTACCTATTAATGACACTTGCATTTTGCATCATCTTGACTGGAGCCTTATGCACTGCTTTTTCTAAAATCTAACAATAACAAAACCAGCAGATGGCAGCAGTGGTTAAGAGAGTACGTCTATCGGACAAGAGGGATTATGCTGAGAACAGAGTGCATTTTCACACAGCAAACAGATCTCAGCCACTGTTAGAGTGGGTAAATGGCTTTTTCCCCTAAAATGTGAGAATGAAGGAAAACTGAGTTTCATTCAAGTATAAAATGAAAATTTCTTCTGATGAACTGTTTATGAAGGTAGGACTTTACTGGGTGACTAAAATGCCTACATTATTATAGCATTACATATGAGGATGCTCTTTTTACCACAATATGTACCTAGTGTTGCATAATCTAGATCACAGCATGGAGTCCATATACAAAGAAGTTACAGTGCAGATTTCTCACCTATTATCCCAATGAAGTGAGGCAGAAATACCTTGAGCAAGGAGGGAGAGCCTTACCTTATAATGGAATTAGATTCCAAAGATATTTGAATCCTTTGTTTCATAAAGTAAATGTCGTAGTTGGTAACTAAAGTGTTAAAAAGGCCACTTTTATTATTTTTGGCCAAAACTTATGTTTATTTCAAGTTAATATTGCCCATCTCTACATCATCTACCCATTTTAGCTCATAATGCTTTGATTACCTCCAGATAAAATCCATTCTCAGACAACAAAAATTTTTCACCATTGAGAATATGTGCGTAACATAATACATACATGCACAAGTACATGCACATACATAAATATACAAAGATATTGCTAGAGTGAGATTCTAGGTTATCAGTAACAATTTACAGGAACCAACCACTCTTTTGAATGTACAATTATTTTTTTCTGAAATACGCTTTTCTAAAACCCTCTTAACTGGAGGTTTTCCTGTTTTCTTCTTATTTTAACTGGTGGTTTTCAGTGGACAAGATAAAATTACAGGCATGCTAGTTGTATTTTTTTAAGAAAACTGAAATTAAGTCGGACAGAGTGGCACACACCCATAATCCCAGCGACTGGGGAGGCTGAGGCGGGAGAATCACTTAGCCCAGGAGTGTGAATTCGCCAGCCTGGGTGACATAGCAAGGTCCCATCTCTAAAAAAGAAATGTAATTCAAATTTATAAGAAAAAAGAAAACTGAAACAGAACTGCTAGTTCAATGTTTATTGCAATTGTTTCCAAAACCTGGAAATAATATAACCCCTCTTCAAATGTACATTTTACCCATTCCCGCCTGATAGTACTGTATATTACTTTGCTATGCAAGAGAAACAAAGCAGCATTCTGTTTGTGTGTATACTCTGAAGTCAATATGCCTGGGTTTAAATCCCACCTCTGTCTCATTTTATTTGTGTGGCTTTGGAAAAGTTCCTAAGGTCCCTATATTAGACCCCTCATTTACAAAATGGAGTTTATGATGGCACCTACCTCACATGGTTATTATGTGATTGAAATTAGTTAAAATCCATAAAGTATGTTGATGAATATCTGGTACTTGGCAAACACTATGTAATTGTTAGCGTTTATTATTATGTGTTTTTTGAAGGGGAAAAAAGCTTTTGTAGATTGGGCAATACTAAATAAGAGCTACTGAGCTCAACACCTTCCCATCCAAACAATTATTACTCTCCAAATGAATACTACTTAAAAGTGATACAGCTTCTGTTGGTTAATGAATTGCTAATAATTGCAAATATTCTTTTTGTTTATTGAATTGTTAATATTGCAAATATTGTTTATTGAACCGCTAATAATTGCAAATAAATAAATATTTGATTACAACTTCTTATACTCATTTTAATTTTAACCTGAAATGTCATTAAATTATGCTGATAACTTTGAATAAATTGTGATACAAAAGCTATTTTTCTCATTTAAATATATTTTAGAATTTTATACTGGATAACTGAATTATTCTTTGGTTGAGATTTCCAGTTTATATGCAAAATTTTACATGTGAAGTAAAGCAACTGCATAAGAAAAATGAAAAATCAATCTTACTACTTCTGTGTAGTTTCTGGTACCAGATAAGCTTTTTCAAAATGGTTACCAAAAAAGCAACATATTAGTTAGAGGCCAGTCTAAATGGGCAATTGCCAAAAATGCGTTTTGTTTGTACCTTAGAAGTGAATGCCTAACTCTTTTGAGGTTTTTAGGTTTTATTTTTTCTCATCTAGTATGGCTAAATTCTAGTGTTTATCTTACTTTTTTTTTCTGATGTCACTTTCTGTCAAATGGCAACCCCGTCTGTACTAAAGAGCTCCTGCCATCTTGTGCACAGAGATGTGAGATGGCACTACATCTGGTAGAAGTAGCAGCCAGTAAGGCTGGTATCAGATTATGGGAGTTTTCTACCATAGGAACAGAAAATTCTAATAAATTTTAAAGGATTAATAGTACAGCATCTCCCCAAGCTACCAAATCTCTTTTTATTCCTGTTATTTATTTATATTCAGAATTACTAATTACTAGGCTTATATGTCTCAGTATTGATTACAAGAAGAATCTTCTGAAATGTCGGCCAACTGCATCTGCAGACCTCAGCCTGCGATAAATATCAAGCAATTCAACTTTTTCTGATAATGTCATGGCTCTTCTCTGCTTCTTGGGAGCACTTCCAGCATCACTAGTGGAGCTCCACATGGGTCCCATGGTGCTACCCAAGATTTACAAGGTTTAATTTTATTGCAATAAAAATGATGAAAAATATACAAGAATTGCAAGAGCTCGTAACCACCAGAGGTAACTGACTGGGGAGACGGTCAGCTCACCTGAAGATGATTGGTACCATGTGGTGTTTTAAGTGGATAGTCGCAACACTGGAGCTCACCACAATAGCAACAGGAGATTTTATAATAGATTTGTGTATATTTTATGGTAGTAAATAAAATAGACTAATACATATATATATACTAATATAGAGAGAGACTAATATATAGAGAGATACATATAGACTAATATATAGAGAGACTAATATATATATTTACTAATATAGAGAGAGACTAATATGTATAGAGGCTAATATATAAAGAGAAATATATATATGTGTATATATATATAGTGTATTCATCACATACACAAAGAAAAGGGTTTACCTTACTTGGCAAAAGGGACTTGCATATGTCAATAAGGGCCTTGAGATGTGAAGAGCACCCTGGATTATCCAGGTGGTCACGGTGTAATCTCAAGGATCCTTGAAAATGAAAGAGAAGAATCAGAGTCAAGAAGGAGATACAATGTTGGAAACGGAGATCAGAGCGATGTAATATGAGAAGGACTAAATCCATGAATTGCTGAATTTTGAGATGGGGGAAGGGACCACAGGCCAAGAAATGTGGGCAGTTTTTAGAAGTTGGAAAAGAGAAGGAAATAGATTCACACCTACAGCCTCCAGAAGGTACAGCCTTGCCAGTCCCCTGGTATTAGCCCATGTCAGACTCCTAACCTACAGCACTGTAAGAAACATTTGCGTTGTTTAAAGCCACTAAATTTGTGATGATTTGCTACATTAGCAATAGGAAGACACAAAAATATTACATTTGCATTTAAAATTATTATTAAAAGATAAATACCATTTATTCTATAGAAACTTAGAAAGTTTCAAACTGCACGTCTCACTTATTTATCTCATTGCTACCCCTCTTTTTCCTCTTCTTTGGGCATGTTAGAAGGAATACAACTTTTGGGCCAGGTGTGGTGGCTCACGCCTGTAATCCCAGCACTTTGTGGGGGCTGAGGTGGGTGGATCACCTGAGGTCAGTAGTCCGAGACCAGCCTGGCCAACATAGTGAAACCCTGTCTCTACTAAAAATAAAAAAAATTAGCTGGGTGTTGTGGTGGACACCTGTAATCCAAGCTACTCAGGAGGCTGAGGAGGAGGAATCGCTTCAACCCGGGAGGCGGAGGTTGCAGTGAGTCGAGATAGTGCCACTGCACTCCAGCTTGGGCAACAAGAGCAAAACTCCATCTCAAAAAAAAAAGAAGAAATAAAGCTTTTGTTCTAGATTTTTACAAAGAAACACACTTGGTGTTTTCTCATATTGTATTGTTCCCACTCTTAGAGTCTTAGAAGGTTTCAAATTTGCAAACAGAGATGTGTTGGATATGGTGATGAGATTACTGATCTGAGAGCCAAAAAATTCAACAATTCTCCCAGCCTTGCCTCTGGTACGTGACATCACTTTGTGAGATATTTTAACTTCCTCATATTTCTAAATGGTTGTTTTCAACTAAAGGAATTCTAAATTTATGCAAATATAAAACTTTGTTACTATGGGCACATTCTAGTGGTATAATTTAATAGTATCCCAAGTTGCTTCAAGGTTCACCTTATACATTTGTGTCCCATTCCTGAAGTACATAATGGGATAGGACCCACCAAACATTGAATGGAGTCACCCCTTTGCAAACTGATAAGGTGGTCTAGCACTCCCTTTTTTGAAATCCTGAGTGTGAGCACTTACAACCCTTTAAGTGAAGGCCCCAACACTGATAAAATAGGAAAAGTCTCATTTTAACATGTGCCTCTCAAAATAGGTCCACACTTTTTTGTGTGGGTTCCCTACTCACATAGGGACTGGTAAAATCCATATCCGCTTACCTTAATTCAACAGTATCACCTGTGTTATGAAGGTGTTCAAGTGAAGTATTTCACATGCATAAATGCATCCGATACCCATTTAAAAATCCATATTATTTTTTAAGTAAAGGAACTCAGCTTCAAGAAATTGCAGCGTCGTGTTTTTAGCCATACTGCAAGTATGTCACAGAGTCAGAACTTCGAGTCAGAGTTTTCTACTCTAATCATTTAATATTCATGAAATGTCAGCCATGTGTGAGGCGTGCGGAATAGAAGAAAGAACTAAAGAGAATGCTCTACTCTCCTCCTCAAAAGGAGCCTACATTTCCTGTATTAAGCTTCTCCTCTTCTTGTCTATCTCCGCAGTACTAGCCCATTTCTCTGCTTCACAGTCTCATTATCTTTAAACACTTTTATCTCTCCTCAGAGCTACAGGCTTCTTGATCTCACAGTACATTTCTGATTGACCTCTCTAGTATCCCTTCACTGATTTAGGTAGCCAATACAACATTTTTACAAAATACGTACAATGAGTATTTACCGAATGAATGAAAGGAAGCTAAATCCTAAAGGCCTCATTTGGTGCTAAAATTATCTTGTGCCTCGTATTTAGATTTCACATTGAAAGGAACAGTGTGAGAAACTGCTTCATTAAAAAACATTCGAATTCAAGACAATTTACACTTTCAATATGTAACCATTTTCACCATAGCTCACATTCAATTAATACAGTGGATAAAACTTAGAAAGTGCGATTGGAAACACTTTTATATACTCTTTAGTTATCAGAAAGAACAGAAGTAAAACTTGTAATTTCGGTCATATCTTAAAAGTATATAAAAAGTTAAAAGAGTATTTTTTGGTTAGAGTAAAAAGAGTAGCAAAATAAAATTGCTTACATTTTTCTTGTTTTCTTGTTTTTTTCCTTTGAAGCTCAAGGAGTACATTCACAAAAAAAATTTATATTGGCTCCCATATGAAATTATCAAGGCAGATGTTGAAACTAAACAGCCACTAAAAAACATGTCAGTACAGGCTTTAGTTTTTCTCCAAATAGAAAAATTAATATTCTAAGTAATTTAGAAATTAAAAATATTAAATGTATTAAAGCTGTGATGAATTCTGCATTGATCCCTTAAGGAAAAGAAGCATCAGTACCTGTAAGATGTATCTGACATTCACAAACAGCAACCACCAAAAAACACCAGGTTTGGTTGCTGGGTTGAGATTCTAAATTCTGATATTCTGATAATAATGCATGTCTCTTTTTTTTTTTTTTCCTGAGACAGTCTTGCTCTGTCGCCAGGCGCCATGCTAGAGTGCAGTGGCACAATCTTGGCTCACTGCAACCTCCGCCTCCCGGGTTCAAGCAATTCTCCTGCCTCAGCCTCCCGAGTAGCTGGGACTGCAGGTGTGTGTCACCCACACCCAGCTAATTTTTGTATTTTTTAGTAGAGAGGGGTTTTCACCGTATTGGCCAGGATGGTTTCAATCTCTTGACCTCGTGATCTGCCCCCCTCAGCCTCCCAAAGTGCTGGGATTACAGGCGTGAGCTACTGCACCAGGCCATGTCTCCATGTTCCTAAAATTTTTATTTTAATGTGCATGACAATACAGCATGAAATAATTCATAGACTACTTTCTTAAAATTTAAGCAGTTTAAGAAATCCAGGAAAATACTCTTTTCTATTATTTTTGCATAAATTATAGCATAAATGAATATTCACTTCCTAAGTATATAATTAGTATCATTTAATACAACTTGCTATGTATAGTCCCTGCCATAGGTTAGGAAAGTTTATGAGAATTGGGACCTCTCCACAGAGCAGTAATTCAACTTTAATAACTAGAGGAAATGTTGTAGTCAGGTAATTGGTTAAAATGTAATATTCACACAAAATGTGGTATCTCTCTTACCTTCAGTTACTACTTTATATTAATCTTTAATTCATCTGTAAATACATTTTCAAATTTGACCACCAGAGGGAAGTATAGGGTTAATTATGATAGTCTTTGGCGGTCTCTGTTATAAAATGTAAACTTTTTTTCTTTACGTTTGGGTCATCTCCCTCCTACTCTCTGTCTCTTCCCCTCCTTCCTTCCCTCCCTTCTTCTCTCTCTCCTGTATCTCTCCTCTCAAATGACCATATTTTGCCATTTATAGATTTTTTTAAATCTGAACTACAAAAAAAACCTATCTTCTATTTCACATGCTATCAGTCTAATTCTCAATGTGATGTCTGCTTTTCAGTCACTGGGTTTTCATCACTCTTTTACTTTATTATTATATTTGGACTTTATCTTTTCCTAGAAGTTGAAAACATCACAAAACAATTCGATTTCTAGAATTATTTTAACAGAAGAGTCTGTTCTTGCCCTAGAATATTCAGGACATAGAAGGCTCACAGCCAGTGCTACCAACATTAGTGAGTGTTGCTGAATAAATATTAAGCTAGAAGCCACATTATTCTCTGACCTAAAAACAAAGACATCATCAGTAAATCATTAGGCTGAATGGCCTCAGGTTTCTCTAAGATGCTCTAGTAATTCTTTGGCTTCATTAGACTTTTTGGGTCACAGAGACCTGGAACTATTTGCCCTGTTACTTTTGAAGATATTTTTGCAAGCACAAGGCACAAATGTTTTCCCAATAGTCTACTATGTCAGTCACTTGTTGTACTTGGATATTCACGGAATATGGACTCTTACAGAATTTACCATCACTTGTAGACTGGATTGAGGAAGATGCAGTCCTATTTTCTGGGCACAGAATGATGTTTTACTAAGGTAAAGGTTTGACATAAAGTGGGATAGCACATAAGCCTGTTGTTTATTTCAGCTCTGAAATGCCTAATGGAAAATCACCATGAGACAAATTCCACAAAAATAGGAAAATTGGACATGCCTTACATGCTCAAATCATAAGCTGAGATATTTTGTAAAAGTTTTATTTCTATTTATACACTAAAGGTCATTTAGAATCCTGTCCCCTCACTTATATCATCTTAATCATAATGCTTCTTATTAAGGATCTCAAGTCTGAAATTCAAAATCATGTTATGTATGTGCTATATTGGTAATAAAACCATCAAGTTTAATATGGGAATGTGGCATATTAAATATGAGATCAGAAAATATATAACATTAAATCTCACCTTATACTTTAATATACTGTGTATTTTATGGGGAGTAGCGAGACTAGAAAGCAACTTTGTATTGAACACTTGAATGAGGGATTTTTTTGCAGATACAAGACTCTACATGCTGTACTATTTTATGTAAATATGTACCTTTTCTATGACTACTGCAAAAATTCTAAATACCTAATCATTGCTTATCTTCGATGCTTTGTAAGATTGATTTATCCTCCTGAAAAGATGATTCAAGATCATAAATCAAAGGAAGAAAATGTCATTTCCCTCAGCTTTTGCGTGGTTTTTCTGGGTTCTGCAGCCCCAGGTGTTTGACTTACTATTTATTCAGGCAAACTTTTCAGAAGGCAATGGGAAATCCAGCAGAGCCTAAATGGTCTATTCTTATGCAATTTACTTGCCCATGATACAGAAAAGCACATCAACAAAAATGCATTCACATTGACTGAAGTTAAAAACTACATTAAAAGAAAGTTCCTTAGAGAACAAGATGCTAGCTCTTTTTAATTTTTTAATCTTCTTTATGTTCTCTATTTAAATTCACTCTAAAATGGACATAAATTTTTAAAGTAGGTTTGTTTTTCGTTTATCAGTATAACAAGTTTGTTTTAAAAACAATAACAAAAACAAAAGCATAAAACTGAAAATTAAACACCGTGCTCATTCTCTTCCAATCTCTCTCAATTTCTATGTTTCTTACACACACACACACACACACACACAGACACACTTGGTCATATTGTTTTCTATATTTTGTTACTAAAATTAAAAATGCTTATATATTATACATATATTGAAATATCACCATGGACCTAATGAATATGTACAATATGTGTCAATTTAAAAAATAAATGCTGCCACTAATATCTTTGCATATATATTTTATATACATGTGTATATTGACAAGGCTATTTGTTAGAGGTAGTATTGTTGTGTCACAAAGTGATACACATATTAAATTTTGATAGTTATTGCCATAATGCCCTGCAAAATGTTGTAACCAAATTTTTGTCCTACTAACAGATTCTCCAAACACTTGTCAAAATGATTTTTTACAATTATTTCTCAAAGTGATGTGATTTAAATGGCATCTGAGAATCTGAATGTGACTGTTTGTTAATTTGTGAGCAGAATGATCAATTCTTCCTATGTGTATCAGCTCCTGTATTTCCTTTTTTGTAACTTTTTGGGTTATCTCAATATTTTTTTAGGAAGATCTGGAATGTAAACTTACAATTTATAAGATCCCTTTGTATATTAAAAAGAATTATCTCTTTACCTCTGATATGATTCTTTGTAGATATTCTCCCAATTCCTTTTTTATTTTGGTTCTGTTGATAGTTACCATCCATTTAGTTTGTCTATGGTAAAATGTATCAAATGTTCCTTTTTAACAGACAGGTTTTGATCACACTCTCAAGATAATTATTTTTAATCTCTATTATTTTGTTCTAATACTTTTATTTTCATGTTTTATATTTAAATATTTAATCCACGTGGAGTTAATTTTAAAATAAGGAATAAAAGTTTACCTTTATTATTTTTCCAACTTTTAGTCAGTTAACCAAGCACCATTTATTGAATAACTCTGCTTTTCTTCAGTGTTGTAAAAAAAAAGTTTTTAATGTATTTCAAAGTATTGTAGGTACTTGAATCAGTTTCTGGACTGTGTAATTTTTTGTGCTAAGATCATACAGTTATAAATATTCTGTCTCTCTCTCTTTCTTTTTTAAGGGATGTCTTGCTCTATCACCCTAATCTAAAGTACAGTCGCATGACCATAGCTCACTGCAGCCTCGAACTCCTAGGCTCAAGTGATCCTCCTGCCTCTACCTCCCAAGTGACTGGGACTGTAGGCACACACCATCACACGTGGCTAAATTTATTTTAAGTGTTGAGGGTCTCACTTGGTAGCCAAGGCTGACCTTGAGCTTCTGGCCTCAAGCAATCACCTCAGTATCCTGAATAGCTAGGATTACAGGTGCAAGCCACTGTATTCAGCTCCTATTGTGTCTTAATAATGTCTTTAAATTGTTTACCTCTTCCACTATCATTATTCTTCTATTTCAGGTTATTGGAGGCTATTATTTGTTTACTTTTGTAGATGAATTTAGAATAAGACAATAAAATTTCAAACAGACATATAACGTAAGAGCAGCTGAACATCTGTTGATTTTTTTAATAGGACATATCTGAATTTGCAGATTTAACTTAGGGACAACTGACATCTTTCAACTCCCAAGTCTTCGTATTCAAGAGTACTCAGTATCTTTCCACGTTTTTGTTAGTTTTTTCATTATGCTACCACATGGTTTTCTATTATATTATTACTCTTGTTTTAAAGTGCCAGTTCTTGGTTTCACTTGTCAATGCTACTGTTTATCTAATTTTTATATTTCTGTTTTAATCACTTTTTTTACTGCATGTGAAATGTTTTATTTAACTTCTTAGCTAATGAGGAAACCAGGAATATCCAGTTGAAGGTGAAAATTCAAAGAATTAACATATATAGGTAATAAGGAAAACTGACATAAATTTATAAATACCTTATCAGCAAAACCGATCGATAATCATTGGGCAATAATCAACTACATCTCCACCAGATGCCCTGTATTTGCATTTCTAAAGATAAAAATCATTTGTATTAATACTGGATTTCTGCAACTTAGAGAGCTGTAAAATAGCTCAAAGGCCGTGAAAGGCAGAGGCCCCAGCAGTATCAGATAAACTGGTAGAGTGCACTAGAAAGGACACCCAATGTCGTCTCTTTTTCTTTGCATTTCAAAGCCGTGTACAAATTTTTCTAACAGAAATATAGGGATATTTTCCGAGGTAACATATTAAAATATTCATTGCAGTTCTTGATACATCATGGTTAATGCTAAAAAATTATCTTCCCTGTCTTTCAGTCTAATGATGTCACAGGAAGAAAGATGTCTTTGATGCAAATGAGTTAGAGAAGTGTGTAAAACAGGCTGTAGGGTTCAGAGGTGAGAATATTCACATCTAGCTGGGAAGGTCTTCCCGGTCAAACGAATCTGGTCACCTCAATCCTGTCTCTTTTTCCTGCAGCACTTATCCCAGAGAAAATCATGAAGTTCCAATACTCATACCAACATTTCTCTGTCATTTGATAGCATATACATGATGACCACTTTGGTATCTCATTTGTTACTTGAGACTCAGTACTGTAATTACTCCAATTTTTTGAAAGACTATTTTTTAGAGCCATTTTAGGTTTACAGCAAAATGGAACAGAAGTTACAGAGATTTTCCATATACTTTCATCCTCTCGTATGTGTAGCCTTCCCCAGTGTCAACATCTCTCACCAGAGGGTTACATTTGTTACAGCTGGGGAATCTACATTACCAAATCCTAATCCCCCAAAGTCCATAGTTTACATTAGGGTTCACTCTTAGGTATGGTACATTCTATAAGTTTGGGCAAAGTTATAATGACATGTTATCTACCATTATACAGAGCATAGCTTCACTGTCCTAAAAATCCTCTGTGCTCTGCCTATTCATGTCCACCCCCACCACACACCCCCTCACCCCGGGAAACCACTCGTCTTTGCTTTTTCCAGAACATCATATCACTGGAATCAAATAGTACTTAGTCTTTGCAGATTGCCTTCTTTCACTTGGTAATATGCATTTAAGTTTTGTCCCTGTCTTTTTATGGCTTGATAGTTCTTTTTATAAGTGCTGCATAATATCCCATTATACCACAGTTTATTTATCTACTCACCTATTAAAGGACATTTTTGGCAAGTATGAATCAATCTGCAATACACATCCAAGTGCAGGTTTTTGTGTGAACATGAGTTTTCAACTTATTTGGCTAAATATCATATAGTGTGATTGCTAGATCATATGGTAAGAGTATGTTTAGTTCTGTAAGAAACTGTCAAACTGTCTTCCAAAGTGGCTGTTTCATTTTGTACTCCCACCAATAATGGATGAGAGTTCCTGTTATTCCACATCCTCACCAGCATCTAGTGTTGTCAGTGTTGTGGATTTTGGCTATTTTAATAGCTGTGTGGTGATATATCACATTGTTAATTCTTAATTTGCTTTTCCCTGATAACATTTGTTGTGGAGCATCTTTTCAAATGCTTATTTGCAGTGTGTGAGGTGTTTATTCAGTATTCAGGTGTTTGGCCCATATTTTAATTGTGTCATCTTTTCTTGTTGAGTTTTAATATTTCTTTACATATTTTGGATAGCCATTCTTTGTCAATTAAATCTATTGCAAATATTCTTCCAGTCTTTGATTTGTCCTTTCATTCTCTTGACAGTGTCTTTTGCAAAACAGATATTTTTAATTATAATAAAGTCTAGCTTGTCAGTTGTTCCTTTCGTGGTTCATACCTTTGGTGTTGTTTCTAAAAAAGTCATCACCAAATGCCAGGTCATTTGGATTTCTCTAATGTTATTTGCTAGGAGCTTTAGTTTTGCATTTTACCTTTGCAAAATAATCTATGATCCATTTTGAGTTAATCTTTGTGAAGGGTAAGGTATGTGTCTAGATTCCATTTTTTAATGGATATCTAGTTGTTCCAGCATGATTTGTTGAAAAGATCATCTTTTCTCCATGGCATTGCCTTTGTTCCTTTGTCAAAGATTATTGGACTACATTTAAGTGGGTCTATCTGGGGGCTCTCCATTCTGTTCCATTGATCTATTTGCTTATTATTTTGCCAGTACCACACTGTCTTGATTACTATAGTTTTCTAGTAGGTCTTGATGTCAGGTAGTGTCAGTCCTCCAACTTTGCCCTTTCCTTCTTTATTGCATTGACTATTCTGGGTCTTTTGCTTCTCCATATGAACTTTAGAATCCACTTGCCAGTATCCACAAAATAAACTACTGGGATTTGGGATGGGATTACATTGAATCTATAGATCAAGTTAAGAATTGACACTTTACTATTAATGATCTTCCTACTAATGAATACGGAACGCCTCTTCATTTATTTATTTGATCTTTATTTCTTCAATCAGAATTTTGTCATTTTCCTCATGTAGGTTTTATACATATTTGCTAGATTGATAGCTAAGTTTTTCACTTTCTGGGGCATGGCGGAAGATGCTAATATAAATTTTTATTGTTTTTACAATTTCAAATTCACCTTGTTTATTGCTGGTATATCACAAAGTGATTGACTTTTGTATATTGATTATTATATCCTGTAGCCTTGCTCTAATCACCTATTAACTCCAGGAATTTGTTTTTGTTGATTCTTTTGGATTTTCTGCATAGGTGATCACATCATTTGTAAACAAAGATAGTTTTACTTCTTTCTTTCTAATCAATATACTGTTTATTTCCTTGTCTTGTGTTATTTTATTAGCTAGATCTTCCCATAGGTCTAGCTTTGTTGAAAAGCAGTGCTGAAAATGGATAGTTTTGTTCCTGATTTCAGCAGAAAATTTTCTTGTAATTAGGATGTGAGCTGTAGGGTTTCTGTGAATATTCCTCATCAGATTCATGAGTCTCCCCTTGATTCCCAGTTCACTGAGAGTTTTTATCATAAATGGGCTTCGGATTTTGTCAACTGCTTTCATCTATTGATACGATTTTGTAATTTTTCTTTTTTAGCCTGTCAATGTGATATATTACGTTAATTGATTTTCATGGGTTGAACCAGCCTTGCATACCTGGGATAAATCCCACTTAGCTGTGGTATGTGATTCTTTTTATATATTGTTGGATTCAATTTGTTAATATTGTGTTGAGGATTATTGCATCTATGTTCATGAGAGATATTGGCCTGTAACTTTCTGTTCTTGTAATTTCTTCTTCTGACTTTGGTATTAGGGTATTGCTGGCCTCATAGAGAGTTAGGAACTATTCCTCCTGCTTCTATATTCTGAAAGAGATTGTAGCAAATTGGTATAATTTCTTCCTTAAATGTTTGGTATTCTTTTGGGCCTGGTGCTTTCTGTTTTAGAAAGTTATTATTTATTAATTCAATTTATTTAATGTATATACAGGCCTATTCAGGCCTATTAAATACATGTATAACATATTCAAATATATCAAATATGTATTCAGATATTCATGTCTCTTTCTTCTGTGACTTGTGGCAGATGGTATCTTTCAGGAAATTAGCTGTTTCACGTAGGTTATCAAATTCATGGTCATAATAGTTGTTCATATTATATTCCTTGGTATCCTTGTAATGTCCATAGGTTCTGTAGTTATGTCCTCTCTTTTATTTCGGATATTAGTATTTGTGTCCTCTTTGTCATAATAGACATGGCTAACGGCCTATCAATATACTGATCTTTTCAAAGAACCAACTTTTTCATTGATTTTCTCTATTGATCTTGGGACTTTTTTTCTTTTTTTATCTATCTGGGTTAAGTACTTAATTCAATATCTTATTCCATATTTTGGTAAATATGAGTATATAGTCTATTAATTTTTCCACAGATATAGTTTTACACAGGTTATTAGTTTTAGACAAGTTATTAGTTTTGCTGTCTCTTAGAAGTTTGTTTTCATTTTCTAGATATTCTGCATTATTAGTTTTAATATCATGCTTTAGACAAGAATAATCAAGATAGCATTAAAAAATTCCAAGTTGCTAGAGTTTTTTAATTTTTACTTTTATAATTTCTATTTTTCATATAATTATTTTTCTTTATTTGAATTTATTGAAGCAGCTTTTGTACACTAAGATAAATTTCTACAAATGTTTAATGGAAGCTTAGAAGTAAGGTTATCTTACATGTTCTTAGATTATTAAGCTTAGCATATATTCTTTAAGTTAACTTTGTTCATTGTCTTTTTCACATCCTTTAAACCAAACTTTTTTCAATTTCATCTGTCAATTAATATTTTCTGAATTTTTAAATTTGCTTTTGTATTTCCTGTAGGTTTGCTACTTGAATTTTTATTTTATATTACTTAGTCTAAAAAGATTTATCCCAATTAGATTTTCAATATAGAAGGTAAAATTTATCATTATAAAGTTCCACTCTTTGTCATACTTTTTTTTCACTTAAATTTAGATGAATTGCTTGTTAGCAGTAAATAGTTTAGTTTCGGTTTTGATCTAAGAGTCTTTTTATTTAATAAATGATTTCTTTTTATTTGTACTTAGAAACAGTATGCTTGCTTTCAATTCCTCCATCTTATTTTGTCTTTTAGTTTTCAACTACGTCCTTTTCTCCTTCTTTTTTAAATTTGATATGTGTTTTTTAACTCTCTGTCTCACTTATAATTTGGAAAGTGTATGAGCTTCTTTTGATTTTTATAATGTAGTATTTCTAAAAGTGTGAATGATGGACGAATAGAGTCACCTTTAGCTCATGTTACACAAGCAGATCTTGGACCTACTAAATCAGTATCTCAGAGGTAGAGAAGAGGTGGAGTTGCTCTTTGACAAGGTTGCCATGGAATCTTCTGACCCCACCAAGTTTTATTTTGTAAATGTTTAAACCTATTAAAATTGTGTGCAAAAACTTATAAAATTGTGTGAAAATTTGAAAAAGCAGTAAATAAACACCTGTATACTCTTCATCTAACCCTACCAACTGGGAGCATTTTGCTTCCTTTACTTATCTCCCTCTCCCTCCTATCTCTCTCCCTTCCCTCCTCCCTTCTTCCCCTTCTCACTCCTTCCCACTCTCCCTGAGATAACCTGAAAGTAAATTGTACCAGTCATGACACATTACCTTTACGTACTTCAGCATGTATTGCTTAAGATAAGGATACTCTCCCCTTCACAGTCACAGTGTTATTATTGCATACAAGAAATTTAACATTGATCCAAACTATTATCTAAAATACTCTCTGTAGTTGGTTGTTACATTAATGGCCTTGATGAACATTTCCTTCCATTATCCAACCCACCACTATCAATGAAGAAACATGCTTCAAGTAGAGACTAGATAAGCCTATGCATATGGAAGCTTATGCTCTTAGAAGAATGCTCTTACCAGAGGACACCTGGGCCAGCCTCCTTGAGATTATAAAAGCACATAAACAGGGAAGCCCAACCATCCAGCCATCTCTCCAGCTGCACAAGTAAGTGCAGATAAAACTGGAAGAGAAAGCCGTCAGCACCTGTTGTGATTTATTGCTTCCAGAGAAACAACAAATTATTTCTTTTACATCACTGAATTTGAGTGTATTGTACTTTAATAGATACCTAATCTCTAGTCCATTTAAATTAACTTAATAATTAACATAATGTCCTTTCTAGCTGTTTATCTTTTTGCTCTAGGATGAATTCATTGAATTTTGTTATCACAAAATTAGGTTAAGTGTTTTTGAGGTTTAGTTACACCTTGTTCCACATCTTCATTCTGGGACCAGTGTGGAAGGAGCGACTTTCATAGGACACATTCTATTCTTGTGGTAGAGGAAAAACAGAGATGGCAGAACCCTGTGATAATGCTTGAAATGTCTGTTCTAAAGAGCCACCATTATTTCCACTCATTTATTTGTCACAGATCTGTGCTAATGTGGTTGTCAACCCTGACATCAGTGGGGTAGAATGTATATTTATTTATTCTTTAGGAACAGGTGGGTAGAGAGGCACCTGGTAGGAAACTGTCCAATAAAGAGGTACAACAATTATTTTGTCTGTTTTTTTTAATTGCATTTTAGGTTTTGGGGTACATGTGAAGAACATGCAAGATTGTTGCATAGGTACACATGTGGCAGTGTGATTTGCTGCCTTCCTCCCCTTCACCTGTATCTGGCATTTCTCCCCATGCTATCTCTCCCCAACTCCCCAGCCCCCGATGTCCCTCCCCTAGATCCCCCTCCACAGACTCCAATGTGTGATGCTCCTCTCCCTGTGTCCGTGTGTTCTCATTTTTCAACATCTGCCTATGAGTGAGAACATGCGGTGTTTGATTTCCTGTTCTTGTGTCAGTTTGCTGACAATGATGGTTTCCAGCTTCATCCATGTCCCTACAAAGGACACTAACTCATCGTTTTTGATGGCTGCATAACATTCCATGGTGTATATGTGCCACATTTTCCCTGTCCAGTCTATCAACGATGGGCATTTAATTATTTTGTCTTTAATACAATAATTAAATGGACAAAAAGAGCTGTCTTTTTTTAGCAGATGTGAGCTCCCTCTAGAGACGCCTAGAAAAAGTTCATCAGTGAATTTTAAAAGATCAGGATGAGCATTTCTCTGGAATACCATCCATCAGAGCCAAAGAGATCCTGTTTATATGATTAGCCTAGGGGAATGCTGAATATACTGAGCTAAGTCCATGTAAAGACCGAGTCCTTCTTATGGACTTACTCTTAGGATGACTATATTCTTTATCACATGAACTGGGATACCACTGAGAACAAAGGGGAATACTCTTGATAATTATATTAGACCAACAAGTAAGCCTTAGCCAATCAGGACCTATAGTCACTCTGCTTATTTGTCAATGCCATAGACTGTAACAATTTTTTATATTTGAACTTATTGATTCCCAGGCATAGGGTCCCTTCACTGGACTCATCAAAATTCTAGAGAGCTGTTACAATTACAGCTTCCAGAGGCCTTACCTATAGAATTAAAATCTCCAGGAAGGTGTGTGGCAGAGTGCATTAACATCAAAGCACTCAATGTCCCTCCATACCAGTCACCTCCACTTCTGGCTTCTGCAGGAATATTGTCCTTCCCACCCCACTATGAAGTTTAGCCATGTGACTTGCTTTGGCTAATGGAATGTAAATGGACTGAGGTCTAGCCATAGCAGAAGTGGTATAAGCCATTATGGATTCCACTGCCTCTGTTTTCCCCACTCCAGGAAGATCAGCAATGTTTTTGATAAGGGCTACTCCTTTAACCTTGGTCCCTGTTGGGGCTCAGAAAATGATACCCAAAATGAATGTCTCAGAGGCAAAGTTTCTCTCTCATCTTCCCTGCCTTTCTGTCTCTCACCCTTCCTTCTCCCCTGAGGTAAGCCGTGGAAACTAGAATTCCTCTTCACAAAGACAGGTCATAGAAACCAGAACCCCTTTACCCCCCAAAAAATATTACTCCAACCTTTCCCAACATTTCTGTGTAAAAGCTGGCCATAAAGAAATTAAAACTCTTATTCCTGAGGGGTCCTACCCCATATTGGGAAGGAAGAAATGCTGCACAAAGAGATCAAGAAGAATCTAAATTGACGGGCCTTGCCAAATTTCCCCACTTCATCTCTTAGCATTAGATTGTACCGTATGTGTTCAATCACATTTCTACACAACTGTCCATACTTCATTGAAACTACGCATAAAAATCGATGGTTTTCCCTGTATCTTTGGGTCTTTATTTTGAAGGCTCCCATTCATGCAGAGCTGTACTCAAATACATTTATCATGCTTTTTACTTGTTAAACTGCCTTTTGTTATAGTGGTGTTCGCCATGACCTTTATGATAAAGAGGAAAGAGATCATCCCCTTTCTACCCCTACATCCCCAAGTGAAGAGGACATGGAGAAGAGCCACAGCCACTCTTAAAGGGTCTGTAACGTGAACAAAAATAAATGTTTGTTCTAAGTAACTACAATTTGTGATCCATTTATTTCTATATAATAAGCTGGTAGGATATGTCTATATGTGATTTGAAAATCCTAAACAGATTGTTTATGATAATTTTATTCAACACTTAATTTCATTTTTTAACCTAAGCATCTTATGCAGGACATAGTATAGATTAATGTTCAATAAAAGGTTATGGAATATTTTCTTTCATCTGATTAGTCATATTTATAGTACTATTACTGTTAGATTCAGTATTTATCAATAACCTCCACTCAACAGTTTGGGTGCATTCTTGTAGTTCTGTTTGTTTTCTGATAATGGAAGAAGCACTTGCATACTATAGACAATTTGGAAGTGTAAATGAGTATTAAAAAGAAAACGCATATCATCCCCCAAACTGAGATTATCATTAACGTTTTAGTTTATTTTCAAGCATTTCCTAATAATATTTGAATTATTTGATCATACTATATAGTATTCAATATATATTTTTATTTTTATATAGGTATTTTCTATATTATAACGTGCTACAAAATGTTTTGATGAACATACACCATTTCAATATATCAAAGTCATAATTGCCCTCATTCTTTCTGATATCATTTGCATCTGTGTACATTCCATTGTAATCCCCCATATTGGAGGTGAGGCCTGGCGGGAGGTGACTGAGTCATGGGGGTGGAGTTCTAGTGAATGGCTTGGCACCATCCCCCCGTGGTACTACGTACAACATCATCCTCACTCTCCCTTTAAAAAAGTGTGCAGTGAGAACTCACACTTTTGAAAGTTGTCTGAAAGTGTGGAGCACCTCCCACTTCTCTCTCTTGCTCCCACTCTGGCCATGTCAGATGGATCCACTTCCCCTTCACCTTCTGCCACGAGTAAAAGCTCCCTGAGGCCAACCCAGAAGCAGATGCTGTTATGGTTCTTGTACAGCCTGCAGAACTGTGAACCGATTAAACCTCTTTTCTTTATAAATTACACAGTCTCAGGTATTGCTTTTTTACTTCTGCACAAATTAACCTTAGCGGCTTAAGGTATTTCTTTATAGCAATGTGAGAACCGCCTCACACACTTTCCCAATCATAAGACACTTAGACTGTTTCCAGTCATCATGATCTATAATGCTGTCATGAGTCCCTTTGTACTAAATATTGTAAGCATCTCTAATTATTTTCTTATATTAGAGTTTTGGAAGATAAACTACAGAGTCAAAGACTACAAGCAATTTTAATACTTTTAATACGTATTGTCAAATTGATTTACAGTTAAGTTTTACCAACTTATACACCCACAAGCATTTGCTTCACTGCACAGTCACCAGCATTGTACCTGATAATTTAGTCTTTCCAGTTGGAAAAGCAAAACTAAGCTCATTGCTGTAATTTCCATGTCTTATGCTTATTCTTATGCTTATCAGCCATTTTCTCTCCATATTCTTCATGTTGCCATCATCTTAATATAATTTGTTTTTTTATTCAAAGCTCCCACCAACTTACAAATAAATTTTCAAAATGTACCTCATTTGAAAGTTAGAAGCTAACTGGCTGGGTGCAGTGGCTCACGCCTGTAATCCCAGCACTTTGGGAGGCCTAGGTGGGTGGATCACAAGGTCAGGAGTTCGAGACCAGCCTGGCCAATGTGGTGAAACCCCGTCTTTACTAAAAATACAAAAATTAGCCAGGCGTGGTGGTGCACGCCTGTAGTCCCAGCTACTTGGGAGGCAGAGGCAGAAGAATTGCTTGAACCTGGGAAGCGGAGGTTGCAGTAAGCCAAGATCGGGTCACTGCACTCCAGCCTGAGTGACAGAGCAAGACTCCATCTCAAAAAAAAAGAAAGAAAGAAAGAAAGAAAGAAAGAAAGAAAGAAAGAAAGAAAGAAAGAAAGAAAAGAAAGAAAGAAGAAAGAAGAAAGAAAGAAAGAAAGAAAGAAAGAAAGAAAGAAAGAAAGAAAGAAAGAAAGAAAGAAAGTTAGTTAGAAGCTAATTATACTAAGTATATGTTGGGATGAAACTAGAGAAACCATAGTAGCAAATCTGCTGTCAGAACCTTCTGCAAAGTTGAAAGTGTTCTGTACCATCAAATAGGGTAGTCCCTAGCCACACGTGGATACTGAGCACTAAAATTGTGGCCACTGTGACTGGGGAACTGAATTTTTAAACTTTATTCCATTTTAGTTCATATAAATTTTCTTTTTCAGAGCCATGTGTGGCTAGTGGTTACCATATTTGATAGTAACCACTATCAAAGCAATTTACTTATCTTAGGAAAGTAAGCAATTTACTTATCTTAGGAAATGGGTCAGCCTGGGCTTCATTCCTGGCCTACTAACTCCATAAGCAAGAGGAAAAAAAAGAACAGATCAAGGGACAAACTACAAAGTGTGAGGCCGGCTCAGGGTACATAGAGGGTATACTTAACATGTCTCTGTTAGTTTTCAATTGCTCTGACCATGTCAACGTGGCACATTTACTATAATAGTAATGAACACTTTGAGTGCTTATAACGTGCCAGAGTGTGTCTCAAATGCTTTTCTCTTATTAATGCAATTTTCACAACAAGCCTATGGCATAGCTACTTTCATTTTCTCCATTTTACCGATTAAAAATTGAGGCACAAAAAGGTAAGTTGTCTGGGCACACACAGCTAAATAAAGCCCAGAGCCAGCTATTCTGGCTCCAAAAGCCATGCCTTTACCCTTATATTGCTCTCGGCGTATAGGCATTATGGATACACAATATTTATTGTACTTAATAAAATGAAATATGCTATTGCCCGAAATGCCTTTAATCAGGGGCAAATGAACTCTGTCTCTCCAAAACATGTTTAAATTAGCCAGGCATGATGGCACACACCTGTAGTCTCAGCTACTCAGGAGGCTGAGACGGGAGGATTGCCTGAGCTCAGAGGTCAAGACTGCAGTGAACCATGATCGTGCCACTGCACCCCAGCCTAGGGGACAGAGCCAGAGTCTGTCTCAAAAAAGAAAAAAGAGAGTGTCAACCCACGCATGAATAGAACTAGTGACCAGATCATTCCCTACAGCATTTTTCTTCACAGAACATAAGTCTGAAAGACTGACAGGTTTTTACCAAGAACAGACTTTAACTTCTACTGGGTGAGGCGAACAGCGGCAAGTGCTTTGTGACATCTGTCCTGCTCAAGCAGTTTTCTTCTGCAGGATTTATGAAACTTGTGTTTGATAAATATTTCAAAGCTTTGTTCTCAGGGGATTGTTTTATTAAGGCTATGTCACTTTCTCATGTGAAATGTGTGTTTAGTGATTAGAATATATTGACTGACCCTTTTACTCTATAGTTTTCCAGAGCACAAAATTAATCTGCACGAACTTGACTCAACATGAAGCCAATCATAAAGAAAATTAAAGTTCTCAAATAGATATCAAACTTCTTTGGAGTAGAAAAAAATATTTGAAAGGAGAACTATGTTTCTTTAATATATAATTCCAAAAGCTGTACTACTAACATTTTAAACATTTAAAAGGTTTACAGAAAGAAAAAGAAAAATTAAGTGTCAGGGGAAATTAATAGCACTGATTTGCAGAGAGCTTGTTTCACTGTAATTACATCTTCCTTTAGCAGTAGGGCTGCTTACGCTGCATGTTCTGCCTTCACCTGTATTAAGCAAAAACGTTGAAATACTCCATGTTGTGGTGATGTTTCAAACTCCTGAGGAACTAACTAGTGATAATGCAAACGATCCTTAAACTCAATTTAGAATGTTGCTTTGACAATTTGCTAAACCTTACTGTTCTCTGTCTTTGACATGAAAAAGTTACAGCTGAGGATTTGGTTGAACTCTGGAAGCATCATAATTAGAACTAATACAAGGCACCATGCAGACAGTCATGTTCAAGACCCTGAACGTCACGATTATTTGCAGTATAGTTAATGAGAAGAACACTGGGTTCGATGTCAGAGAAACAAAAGCTAAAAGTCTCAATCCTCTCACCTATTAGTAGTGTGGCTCTAGATAATTTAATCCACCTCTTTCAGCGGTGGGTTCTTCATCTATTATGAAGGTGCACTATTTGCCAGACAACTGAAGAGAACAAAAAGGAGAATGGGAAAGTTCCAGAGACTTTTCACATAAACAGGCAGAAGATGCCTTCTTAAACTGGGAGCCCAGAAGACAAAATGTTGTCAGTAATCCTTAAAAACAGGGACAAATCCAGAAAAAGGCCAAATCCCAAAATGGGTTAACTGCATTTCAGGAGCAAAGCAAAAGCATCAGCTGGAATGATAAAAATCATGTCAGATGCATGTTAAAGTCACAATAGAAGAAAAGTGACGTACTTGTCAGTGTTCGAAACAATTTTTCGGACTGTCTTGTACCATATTCCACATCCGGGATTCTTTAAAGGGTCTGAGAACCATTTCTGACACTTTGAAACAGTTTTTACAAAGTAAAATGAAAATGAAAAATATCAACCCTGCCTAGCACCCAGGGTTATTTGGAGTAACAAGGGAAATAATGCAAATGAAGGCATTCTTACGTAAATTAACATGCTGGAGCATCAAGTGCTCATTAGTATGTGCTCACTGCTCTAATCACGTATACTTAGGAGGGAGGATTGACTTACTTCATTATCCTAGAAAACATAAATGTAAGTAGCACAGCTTAATGGTTATTCTAAGCAAAGTTATATCTTTGCTGCATGTATTAGACAAGATTGAGCATAAAACCGTAGGATCTGTGTTTAAATTATTTAGGATTTTTATATATTTTCTCTGATGAATATTTACTTTGATCTATTTGTTTATTATATAACTGAGTTTTTCTTTCACTGGATATGGATGGATAATATATGACAAAGTTGGCCACATTGAATAATGCTATGTAGTGATGTAAGGCTGTTTCCTGCTTCTAGATACCTCAGTACCACTTATGGAAGGGTGCACAGTGTAGTGACTGATAAGAATAGGTCTCACATCTCATAGACATGGCTTAAACTCTAGTTCTGCCACTTGTTATCTAGGTAAACTTTGCCATGTTATATTTCCAAGTTTCAGTATCTTCTTTGTAAAATGGAGAAAATCATACCATACACGGTCAAAGAAAGAGTGAAATAAGACAAAGTGGGTTGTCACCAGCTCAGTCCTCACCAGCTGCCCCACTTAGGCATCCACAAGTGGCTTTAAGCTCAGTGATTCCATTATACTCAAGTTTTGACCTTCAGTCCTGAAAGCTCAGAAAGGAAAAATCACCAGGGCCCCAGAGTACACTGACCTCAGCAATCCTGAATCAAGCTATCAAAACAAAGTAGACAAGTATACATTGTTGTACATTAAGGTTTTTCCCCCCAACTTTAAAAATTAATCTTTTCTAGCTTTATTTGATATAATTGACAAAAGTTATATATATTTAAGATATACAAAGTACTGTTTTGATATATGTATACACTGTGAAATGATTACTGCCATTAAGCTAATTCATAGGCAAAAACCTTGAAATACTCCATGTTGTGATGATGTTTCAAACTCCTGAGGAACTAATTAGTGAGAATGCAGATGATCCTTGGACTCAATTTAGAATGTTGCTTTGACAGTTTACTAAATCTTACTGTTCTCTGTCGTCGACATGAAAAAGTTATAGCTGAGGATTTGGTTGAACACTGGAAGCATCATTATTAGAAGTAATACAAGGCACTGTCCAGTCATGTTCAAGACCTTAACATAGCTGTAATTTGCAGTGTAGTTAATGCCATTAATCAAAAGTAATGGCAAAACCACAACTACTTTTGCACCAACTTAATAACATATGCATCACCTCATATTGTTACTGTGAGAGTGTGTGTATGTGTTTGTGTGTGTGTATGTGTGTGTGTGTGTGTGTGTGTGTGTGTGTGTGGTGAGAACATTTAAGACCTACTCTCCTCAAATTTCAAATGTGTAATACAGTATTATTAGCTACAGTCACCATGTTATACATTAATTTTAATGAGCGCTGTCTGCCATGTGAACTTGTCTACTGCAATCTCTCCCTGAAGGTGAGCTATGTGGAAAGCCAACTGAACAGAAAGGTTCTTGCTAAGTGAGGAATTCTAACAAGGAAAGGTGGTTATTTACCTGGGTGTAGTGCATAACTCTATCTTTCTCCGCATAGCTACATTTGTCATATGGACAGAATATTCTGGCCAGGAGTCTGGAGGACTCCTGCTTAAGAGTATTAGATGGGCATTCTCGATATTTATCTCCACGTTTTGTCTTTTTCTAAGCCTCTACTCATGAGTTTCTCTATCAATTGACAGAATATTTAAAGAAAGGCATGCAACTTTCAATTATTTTACAACAAAGTCTTGCAGGCCTATTCTTTTTAGGATAATTTTTTCAATTGTGTTGTGGAGCTCTCAAAAGGCAGACTTATCTCTCTCCATTTGTGGTTTTTGGTGTACTCTTTGATGACATGGTTGAGAATTGGTAAAAATATCTATTTCACATTACCTGGCTGTTAGTAGCTATTCAATAAATCTTAGTTTATTAATTTTATTTACCCTTGGCATGAATTTACCTTTGCCTATGTCCCTACTCTACCCTCAAAGAAATAACAGTCAAATTTTGTCTACCATCTCATGATAGTTTTCCTATTGATGTCGGTTACTACTAAAACTGCCCATTTCTCTGCAGCTGCTTCTGCTCCAGCCTAACAGAAGAATCTCTGAAATTTTGACAGCATATGGAAATATTTCCACTGACTGTAAGAGTCGAAAGATGGAGAAGAGTATTTTAAAGGAGTTTTGTAGGCACTGCAGGAGAGGATTCAGGTATATTTATATTCCATAGTGTAAGTGTAATGCTTTGTTCCTGCTCTTTTATTACTTCTATTAGGAAGAGACAAGAAGAGAGACATGGAAATGACTAAGGCACCAAAGCAAAGGCATTCTTTACATTTCAAAGTCACAGATAAAAAACATTTGTCATTTTCATGTGGAAACACTCTTCCAAACTGTAACTAATAATGGTCTCTCTTACTATTTCCACCCATTTCTGCAGCTGCTAAAACACCTTTGCCACCAGCTCCGATACCCAAACCATGCCTTTGCATTTCTTCAGTTTCTAAATTGGAATATCTTCTTTTTTAGGCCTTTGTTGTATTAACAGTTAAGAATCCAGTGGCTGGCAAAAAGGCAAGAAACTCTATGAACAGAAGATAATCGACTTATCAGCAGCAGAGTAAGCATCCAAAAAGCAGCAAGATCTTCGAAAGTGGCTGGGAGAGCTCCCAAATGAGTAGGCTTCAGTCTCCCACCATCAGTGCCTCAGGCTGGGGGTGGATTACACTAGGCAAGGATACAGAGAATGGAATAATTAGGACCAAATCTGCCCAGTAGCAATCGACCACGCTAGTGATGGCTGGCAAACAATGACTTTAGTGGAACCTAAGAAATGAGAATCAGCAGAAAAGCAGCTGCTCACATCAACAGAAGTATTAAATTTTTCTTCATGCAAAGCCATTGGAGGACACTCTCTACGATACATCATAAAATATTGTTGAGTTTTAAGTCACAGTACACTTTTTGGGTTTTGAAATACACGTAACTAATTTTTTTATTTGATACAACTTTCCCTTAGTAGTACCGGGAATTTAGAAAGATATTATCAGCCAATTAGACTATCCTGGAAGGAACATTCTGCCAAAGTAGCAACTGGGCATGTTGGGAAAACACTGATTTAAAATTATCTAGGTTTCTAGATCCCACTTTGATTAAAACAACACAGTCTTGGTAAAATCACTTAGCAACCCTGGATCTTGAGCTCCTTTCATTAGAATTAGGGAACCATACCGGAAAATCCAACTCAAGGATTCTATAACATTTGTCTTCCAGTGGATTTACTACTGAAATAAAGGTGTGTAATGGTGCATTGGAAGAATGAGAGAACCATTTTATTTTAAATCCTGAGAATAAGTTTGGTGGTATCAGTAATCCAAAAATGGCTTACTCATTTAAATTTCACTCATGTTGATCCAGGTCATGTTTAATGGATTCCTGAATGTCACAAAAAGGCCTGAGCAGGTTGATATTGAATCTACTTTTCCTTCAAAGTCAGTAAGAACTGAAATATAGAGTTCTCAAACAGAAACAGATGAATAGAATAATAAACTCACCAGGTAAATGACAAAGTGAAGTGCAACTGCCTAAAGCAAATATTTTTTAGGGCTGAGAATTATTCTAGGATTTATAAGGACAAAACTTGTCCTGAAGAATAGAGATTGCTTCTATCATGTCGCCTGAGATGACCCTAATCAGGGGGCATTTTTAGAAGAGTAAATCTAAAGTCACAAAGCTTACTACATGAGAAATCAAAAGATAAGTGAAGAGAAAAAGGTATAGCAAAAACAGACCTGAGTTTCAACCTTCAGACTTTTGCTATTAATAATACCCTGCAACGTTAAGGCAGTGTTGTGTGTGTGTGTGTGTGGTTTTTTTTTTTTTTTAACAGAAAGCATTCATATACCTTACGTTATTTAATCCTCACAACAGTCCTGTAAGTTATCGTCAGCAAACACTAACTTTTAAAGGAGGAAACTGGCTTTCAGAAATGAAAATGGCTTGTGTAAATGATGGGGAAAGCCACAGTAAATAGACAGTATGACCCTTTGTATCACATTAGTTCCAACGGCCACAGAGGTTTTAGGCTGATTTCTCATCTACAGCACTGGTCACCAACCTTTTTGGCACCAAGGATTAGTTTTATAGAAGACAATTTTTCTACAATCTGGAGATGTGGCAGGGGATGGTTTGGTGATTATTCAAGTGCATTACATTTATTGTGTACTTTGTTTCTTTCTTTTGATTATTATTACATTGTAATATATAATGAAATAATTATACAACTCACATAATATAGAATCAGTGGGAGCCCTGAGCTTGTTTTCCTGCAACTAGACAGTCCCATCTGGGGTTGACAGAAGACATGAAAGATCAGCAAGCATTAGATTCTCATAAGGAGCACACAACGCAAATTCCTCGCATGTGCAGTTCACAGTAGGGTTTGTGCTCCTATGAGAATCTAATGCCACCCCTGCTCTGACAGGAGGCTGAGCTCAAGTGGTAATGTGAGCAATGGGGCGTGGCTATAAATACAGATGAAGCTTCACTGGATCACTGGGTACTCACCTCCTGCTGTGCAACCCGGTTCCTAACAGCCATGGACTGGTACCTGGGGTTGGGGAGTAGATGTGTGGCTTTCAGTTTTTTTCAGCAGATAAAGATACGGATGCATTAATTGCAAGTGCAGTGTAAAAGGCCTAGAATCCTGTCTGTTGGACTTTGCTTCCAATCCCAAATGTGTTCTTCCCACCTGGGCAATGCTTGAAGCAATTTGAAAGTGAAGGTAATTTCTAAAGACCTACAGAAATTTAACATTCTATGATTCTCTGGAAGGAAAAGATGCAAAATTTTTATTTGATTACATATCAATATAAAACTCTGGATTATAAACTCTGAAATGTTTATTTTATCTCCCTTCCCAACTCCCAAGCATTTCTTTAGATTCCAATGGGCAAGAAATTAAACACCTCCCCTTTCTCTTCCCAAAAAGGCATTTGTTTACATTAGGGAGATAAAGTTTCTCTTTGCCTCTCTGGAGGAGAGGGGGAGTTGATGTGCTCCCATGCAGCATTCAGGATTTCAATTTTGGGATTCCATTCCCGTGGTGAAAAAAGCCCCTTTGCCCATACAGGCCTGTCCAACTATGGCAATGTAATGAGAAAGGGAAAGAACTGCAAAGAGGAACTGATGCGGTTACTGCTTTAAGTAGTAATCATCTGCCTTTGCCCAGAAATGTATACGAAGAATATAGCTATTAAAAATGTATTATCGTCTCTGGTGGTCTAGTGGCTGAAAAAAAAAAGTAGTATTATAGATATCCTACATAATGATGTAGATGCAGATACAGATATAAAAATAGTAATGTATATTGTGACAATACCCTTTATTCATAGTATGTGAACATGTGAAATGTTTGGTTATTAAACTTTCCATCTTGACTATTTGAAAGTAGAATAGTGCACAGATCATAGGCACTAAAACCATGATGGTTCTTCAAAGGACTTGATCCACACATACAAGTTTTTGCACTGGAAGCCAGAGCTACTTGGTTGGGTCTATACAGGAGGCCTTTACCACCCAAGATAGCCTTGACAACTTAAGAAACATATTTAGGTTATTTGCAATATTAAAACTGTCAATCATGTTTAGGCATGGGGCAATAAATTCTAAATTTTTCTTTTGCTTCTGTTAAATATGGACAATGTCCACAGGCAGTTATTGTTCCATCCTGGTTTTCTGCACAAAATGCCTTGACTTGCCTACTAAGGTATCAGGATATTCAAGACTTTTCTGGACAAAACATTCAACTTCAGAGATCATAAGCTTGGTTAACACTGGCTTGGTATTTTAGAGACCAACCAAAATGTAAAGTACATCAATTCGTCCTATGAACAGTACCAAGTGCATGTGATGATAACACTGGAAACATGCACACGCTTCCTGATGATGGGATGTTGAGTTCCTTCTGTTGTGAACAACCTCCTCATGAACAACTTTGGGGAACTATCTGAAAACATTTTGAATATTACGAAGAAACACTAGGAAGACAATATGAAAGCTTTATCAGATTTTCTTTCTTAACTTGAAGGCAGCAGTTAGAAAAAGAACACTTTAAGAACATTACCAAATAAATTGATAATTACAGAAAAGTACATTATGGACCACACTTCAGCAAGCCTCTCAAAACAAAACTCTGTTTAATAAAAATTATTGAAGAATTTTGATTTGAAATTAATGGGATTTGAGATGTTCCATGCTAGTTAATATTTATTAAAACTGAAATTATCTTGAGTTGAATTTAATTTTCCTCTGAAATTAAGTCATTGTTACACATACTTTTATTAGTGACAGTTCATAAAGAATTTCATTCTTCTCATTCTAGAATGCATTTTATACATTGATTAAATTTAGTATACTTTTATTGTTTTGTTTAAATATAAAATTTATTTTTATTTTCATTGTGTTTATTTTTACTGTTGCTTTCCATTTGTAATTGCCAACAATGGTTTCCCATTTATGAGAGGGACATGTCATTTTTTTCAAAGTATAATTAAATTAAATTTTGAAATGATTGGAATGTGTCCCTGATTATTTTACCTGGCAGATTCTGTGGGCATTTAAATTTGGAACTCCTGATTTAAAGCATATGAAAGGGAAAGAAACACAATATATCAGCATTAATAAACTATTCTTTTTGCTGCTCCTTTAGCATGGAAATCCCTTTCTGTTTGGCATAACTCAGTTCAGTCTTTAAGGACTATTTTAAATAGAAGTCTTTTTTTTCTGAAGCAACTTTCTCCAGGCACTAGAAAGAGAATTCATTATCTATCCAATAAATGCCTGATTCTTTTCACCAATGTAGTACTTAGTTCATAGATTAGTTGTGTTTGAAGATGGCTGCTACCTAGGCTGGGAGCCTTCTGGGACAGGGACCATCTTTCTCATGCATCTTTTTATCACCAGGGTATAACAGATGTTTAGTAAGTCTTTGTAAATTTTGAAACCGTTAATGCATTATTTTTTCAGCATTTGTATTTTTACCAATGGCAAAAATACTCTTGGACAATGTCAGACACATATTTGAAATACGGTAATCTTTGTAAGTCACAGAAGCACAAAATCATTTAAAGATAAGAAATCAATTTTATTCACGCCACTTCATGGCCCTCGAAACAATTTCAGGATCATTCTCACAAACCCCTCTAGGTTGTATATTCTTTTTTTCTTACCTCAACCACATACTCTTTATGATTGTTGTCCATCATACTGTTTTTGTGTTTTCTTTTCCTTCCCAGAGTCCTGGCCAATGAGCACCAGGAAGAGCACCCCTCTGCTGGCATTCAGAGCTGCCACTTGCTGAACCCTAATTTAAACACTGCTTTGTTCTAAAATGGTTAACATAGCTCTCATTAGAATTAGACATTGAAGAGACTATTACCCAAAAATAGCAAAAGTAGTTATCTCTATGATGTTTACCTATACTTTTATTTCTCTAGAAATATGGCCTAATGATCTATAAATTCATTACAATGGATAGTGCTCACTTAGACAAAATACATGTCTTTCAGTCTGATTCTGAAAAATCATGTTCTTTCTTAACATTTTATGATTATAACCAGCCCAAGCAATTAACTTTCTGCAAAAACGTCTCTGATGATAGATGTAAATGCCATACGTAAGTAGTTCTAATGTTTGAAAATTGTTGGAAGAGATGTTGTTGTATGAAAGGAAGTATTTCTTTTCATTTTATTCTCAGTAATTTGAAAAATAAGCAATCAGTTTGTCAACATTTAGACAGGCCAGTGGAACTGTCAATAGTCAATGTGGGAGCACTTCACAAAAATTAGATTTGGCAATAATTAGGCAGCTGTATGGGATGAGGCTGGGGCAAAGTTGGAAGGTGAGCCCTTGTTCCCTGGTCAGAAATTAGAGATGTGTACTTGCTTAGAATTTAGAGGGAGGAATAAGACTAAAAGAAATCTTACACCTTAAATTTTAACGTAATTTAAAATGCCCGTTTAAATCATGTTGAATTCCTGGATACTAGAAAAATATGTTACCCCTTTTCATTATTCTAAGACCAAGTTCATTATAAGTAATTTGTATTGCTTCAGGAATAACTTAGGATCTTCAAATATTTTGTCAATAACAGTCTGCAATTCTTATATTTTCCCTTTTAAAACATTTCCATTAATAGCTTTATTTCTAAATATTTTTATTTTATATGACCCAAGTTATTTAGACAAAAAGAGGCACTAAAAAAAAACAGAATGTATGTGACTTATTTGAATTTCTCTCAACATTTAAAAAAAATAGATTCTATAGCTACCTGAATACTGTGCTCAGTTCAGTGTTTTTTTTAAAGGTAGGTACATTGTCTTCAGAGCTTCTATATATTAAATATGAGTTACACTAAATTAAAATTTTTAAATAACCTATAAATTATTACTTCAATCATAATCTAGCAAGGAGTGTGAAAGCAAAGCTTAAGCTAACTCTCAACCTCCACAATACTTCTTAGGTTTTAGAAAGTTTAAATGATTCAGGTAGAATTCTTTTTTAATTAGTATTCTAAAATCCAAAAAATGACTGACATTATTGGCAAACAAGATTATTAAGAATGTCATTGAAATTAATTAGCTATTGATCAGAAGAGATGTGAACAGAGAATAATGGAATGTTCTTCCATAGTTCCTCTCTTCTGTTTGGAAGAGCATTCCATTATCCTCTGTTCTTCCATTTGAAAGAGAAGAAAGTGGAATTGGAAGGTGAAATGTTAACAGTAGAATAACCAGCTTCAATGGAAGCAAAGTCATATCTTGATTTGGAATTTGGGGGTTACTTTAGAATTCATTTAAAATAAATTAAGAGGGGGTAAGTTATGTAAATAATGCCACCTCTGCACTTTATCTGTAAATATATAATGTGAGAAAATTGGACTACACTATACTTGTGAGCCTCTCACCAAAACACACCATTATTGATGAATTTTCTTTCACATATAACTATATCATGAAGCTTTCATACTGGCCCTGCAGTTCAGAGTTATTAAAGTTTTTATGCTGATACCTGCCAAAATAATTTAAAAACACGCACTAGTCTTAAGTTTATTGAAATGTGTGTTCGTTACAGTGATAGAAGAATTAAAGAAGATATCCAGCTCCAAGGGCAAGAGAAGTGTCCCGTTAACAGACCTAGCAGGTTGGTTCCTGCTTTTAAGAAAGAAGCCCAGTTACTGGGAGAAATTGTTCAGCCCTGTGTTAGCGGGAAGGCTGATGCAATCATGAACCACAGTGACACTCCACGAGGACTCAGAGCCCATCAATGTCCCAGAGCCTGTGGCTGGGTTGAAGTCAGGGAGAATCGAGCGGCCTGTCGTTAGTTTAGACGGTCCCTGCAGCAAAAAAAAGTCAGGAAGATTTGCACATGTCACTCTGTTCTATCAAAGTCAAGAGTTAGCTGACTACATTTGAAAACATATTTTGGGGAAAATTTTACCCTTGCCAAAAATACTCACTTGAAAAGCGAATCTACTTTTCATATGTCTAAACAGATGTCAAAGGTGCCATGAATCATATTAGCATAATTACACTTTTCAAAAATTCCAAGGCATTAGTCTCCCATAGAAACATAACAATAAAAATAGATGCTTGAGCTACAAATATAAACGGAACAAGCAAATCTTACCTGTCAATTTTCATTATAAAAGGTATATTTTTATGAAGTTGGTAAATTGTTTTGCATTTATTAATGTAGAATAAAGTGGAACTGACATTAAGAGCAAAAATTATATATTTAAATATCCTATATTTTCTAAATGCACAATCACCTGAATTTTTGGGAAAAATGTAAGGTACCACTTTCCTTTCCCCCTCGATAAGTTAGCCATGACACACACAAAAATGAGTATTATAAGCTAATCAGAATCTATAAGACTTTAAATAGAAAATATTCTTATTTTATCAATTATTTTACATTGTAATAATTACATAGAATATTTTTAAAGTTTTTTCTTAGAGACTGTCTTTCAGTAAGAAATGTGCAAGCAGAGTAAATGTGAGATCCATCATGTACAGTAATGCTAAAAGTAAGATTTTTGAATGGATGAATTACTAATAACCACAAAACAATTTTTTAAAAATGACTATCTACTAAAAAGGAACCAGGTGTTCTTAAAGAAATGGCCCATCCAGAGTTGGGGCAGGAAAAATACAAAATTAACGTAGGAGGGAAAAGTACAAAATTAACCTAGGCCAACCTGTGCCAAGAAATAAAGAAATTCTCAGGAATAATGGAGACCTGTGAAAAGGACCCAGGAAACAGTTTGGAGAGGGTTTAACTGGCCAAATCAAGCTGTTTTGAGAATCAAATTAAATAAAAGCATAAATTGTCAGGCCTCCAGGTGCAAGCCTGGACCCAGAAAGTCTGAAGTCCTGCTCGCCTTGGCTTATCCCACCCCTACCCTGCCTGCGTTCACCATTAGCCCTGATCGCCCAGCGGAACTCCTCCCCGCCCCCATAGGCTTCCCCTCACCCCACCCTGCCATCTTAGCTGTTATGATGATAATGTGAATACCCCACCCTGCCATCTTAACTACTCTTATCCCACCCGCCATCATAACTGAACTTATGGTAATGTATACTCCTTGCCCCTACCCCCACCACTGATCTTACTCCATAACACCCCTGCCTGCTCCCCAAAAGATTTGCCCCAGCCTACAAACCCAACTCCTATCTCACCATCCTCCATTAATGCCCTTTTCGGCCTTAGCCCACCTGCACCCAGGTGAATAAACAGCCATGTTACTCACACAAAGCCTGTTTGGGGAGTCTCTTCATTCAAAGCATGCGTTTTAACATAAATGAATCAGAACTCACCAAATAAAATAAAAATCTGTGAATCCATACTGATATAAATAATAAAGAATGCTTCATCTTAGAGCTCTACTAATAAATACCGAAAGAATGACAAAATTAGTTACCAAAATTAACAAATTGCCATTGGGCAATTTTCATAGTAATAGTTGATTCAGATGAGAAACACCAATGGGTGAAAGTTGAATGAGAACAGAATATTGTATATTACTGGCCAGGTGCAGTGACTCACGTCTGTAATGCCAGCACTTTGGGAGGCCAGGGCATGCAGATCATTTGTGGTCAGGAGTTTGAAACCAACCTGGCCAAAATGGCGAAACTTCATCTCTACTAAAAATACAAAAAATTAGCCAGGCATGGTGGCAGGTGCCTGTAATCCCAGCTACTTGGGAGGCTGAGGCAGGAGAATTGCTTGAACCCAGGAGGGAGAGGTTGCACTCCAGCCTGGGCAACAGAGCGAGATTCCATCTCAAAAACAAAACAATATTGTATATTACTAAGAGTATGTATGTAAATATGACATACTATTAATAACAGGCATTTTGGTAAAGAGTATACAGATTCTGTGTACTTTCCTAACTTTTTTTTTTTTTTGGAAATTTAACAGTATATCAAAATTTTACTTGCCCAAAATTCCACCACTGCAGACCAATACAGCATCCTAAAGAGTATTTTTATTTATTAACTATGTTTTATTCTTAAACCTATTCTTTTATTCAGGATTTCTATATCCTGTAGGTATATTTGAAATACAAGAGGAAATATATTTTTAAATAGTTCCAAATATTGGGTAAAAGATGAAAAATAATAAATTCAGTTAAATGTCACATAATGAAGTTTTAGTCAATGATGGACTGCATATACAACACTAGTATCATAAGATTAGAATACCATATTTTGAATGTACCTTTTCTATGTTTTGACATGTTTAGATATACAAACACTTCCCATTGTGCGACCATCACCTGCAGTATTCAGTACAGTAAGATGCTGTGCAGGTTTATAGCCTATGAAGAATAGGCTATGCCATGTACCATAGGTGTGTAGTACATCTGGGTTTGTGTAAATACACTCTATGATATTGACACAATGATAAAAATCACCTAACAATGCATTTCTCAGAAAGTATCATCTTTATTAAGTGACACATGACTGTTTCAAAGTTTTTCAAAATATTCAACAGTTATTTATTGCAATTTACTATGTGACAGATAACTACTCTTCACTTTGGGTTTAAAATGAGATTTGTCAGAAAGAAATGGCCAAGTGGCATGAATTTGTGAAGACAGAAGGGTACCGCACACTTTCACGCATGGAGAAAGAACCAGTCATTTCTTTGACATATACCTGTGTGCCCTTTCTATCAATATAACTTACCAGTTCTTTGTTGAACATGTTTAGTGGGCAAAGCCCATTCTTGAGCTCTGAGTGAGGAAAAAATACAAATAATATTTAAGCCCTGTCTTCCAGAAATTCAAATTCAAGAAGATATAAGGAAGGGGGAAAAAATAACTAATGATAAGATATTTTGGAATGGAGACCAAAAAAGAATATAGAAATGTAAGAAATAGATGAATTCTCACCAGCAGATATATATATATATATATATATATATATATATTTTTTTTTTTTTTTTTTTAAATGCTCAATGTCACTAATCATCAAGGAAATGCAAATCAAAAGCACAATGACATGTCGTCTCACACTTGTTAAACTGGCTGTCATTTGGACAAGAGATAACAAGTGTTGGTGAGAGGCAGTGACCAGGTCTATTCACGTGGAGATGAGCAGACAGGCATGAGCAGGAGTCATTCTTCCAAACTGCTAAAGGGTCAGATATGTGGAGGAGAGGCAACTCTTGCACACTGCTGGTGAGAATGCAAAGTGATACAGCCATTATGGAAAACAGTATGGAGGTTCCTCAAAAAATTAAAAATACAATTACCATATGATTCAGCAACCCCATTTCTGGATATATAGCCAAAGGAAAAGAAATTAGTATTTCAAAGGGATAGCTGCATTTTCATGTTCACTGCAGTATTAATCACAAGCCAAGATAAAAGAGCAGTGTATAAATACTTTCTGAGAAATGTGTGGTAGGTGATTTTTGTCATTGTGTGAACATCAGAGTGTACCCAGATGGTATGGCCTACTACACATCTAGGCTGCATGGTATAGCTTGCTGCTCCTAAGCTATAAACCTGCACAGCATGTCATTGTACTGAATACTGTAGGCTATTGTCATCCAGTGGGAAGTATTTGTGTATCTCAACATATCAAAACATAGAAAAGATACCACAAAAATACAATATTCTTATCTTATAGCATCAGTGTAAATAAGTTCTAGAAATCTAATATACAGCATGGTGACTGTAGTTAATAAAATTTTATTGTATACGCTCAAAATTTGCTAAGAGCATAGATCTTAAATGTTCTTACCTCGCATACACAGGTAACTATGTGAGATGATGGATATGTTAATTAGTTTAATTGTTGTAATCACTTCACATCATTTGTTTTCATTTTCCCCCTAACGCCAAGTTTACAATCACCAGATGAAATCATAAGATCACAACGACTGAGGCCTGGTGATCATTCTCATAATAAAAAGTGAATTTTATTCGACATGAACTTGGAATATGTCTGGAACTCAAAATAATTGTTGCATCAGAGTTAAAGAAATGACATTTTGGTTTATGTGAACACACGCATTTCTAATCTGTATTAATATAATATTAACTGCAAGTACAATATATCATAAGATTACTTTTTGCCTTGCTTACCAAGATATAAAATGATTTCTGATTTTGGTAGTTATCATTCATAATCATCTTTTATAAGTGACTTTATTGTATGAAACTTTAAAATATCTAAGCATAGACAATGTGATATAAATATATGGGCAGTAAGTTTTCATTTAGATTCAGAGTAGTTAGCATTTGAAAACCTCTAATTAGAAGCTCATATTCCAGATCTGACTACTATGAGTGTTTAAGCCTTCCTTTTCTGAAGTATTAAGGAGTTTGTTATTTAACATAAGAATGTAAGACTTTTATATCCATTGTTAAAGTAAGTGGTGTTTAAGATGTGAGTCAATTAGAAATGTTTCACATGTACCTTAATTATTATAAGAAGAAAAGAGAAGTATTGAGGTAGGTTAATAGTCAATATCCTTCAGTCATTTTTTTAGACCTGAAGATAGTTTTAAGTCTTTTGCGTAGCCATTTTCAAAAGATTATGTTGCCTGCTCTGACTTGAAGTTTGACTGAATGATGCCGCTGACATATTGTAGGAACTATTTTAAATGAACTTTTCATTTATAGCGTTTGACAGAATGCCTAGACTGACAGTAAGTTGGGACTTCAATGAGATTAAAAGTTCTGTGACAATTTTTGCCTGTTTGGTAATAAATGTTTATATATGTGAAATATATAAATCTGAGATAACAGGTGTTGTTATATCTCATCTGTAAGCAAGATTAGTGGCAACTGTGGCCTACAGTGACCATTAACTGCTGGAGGTTACCAATATCTATTAAAATAATGTCATGATTCTGAATGACCAAATTAGCTTAACATATTTGTGATCAAAGCTGCTAGTGAGAAAGATACTCAGGCCCATGAGACAACAAACAGACAATTGCACAGGCACACACCTAGTTGTTAGGGTACAGGGTGGCCTTTTATCCTTTGCATGTGGGTGTGATGAGTGTCAATCAAAATGTTTAGTTTAGATACACTGAATAATTTTATGTGGGATAAGGTCTTTTTTTTTTTTTTTTTAATGAAAGACCAGGGGAAAGTGTGAATGCGGTCCCCACAAATTATTCAGTCGAGTTTCCCACATTTGGGGAAATCGCGGGTCAGCACATCCGGAGTGCAATGGATAAGCCTCGCCCTGGGAAAACCACGTTCACGATCATGGCATCTCCCCTGGGATAAGGTCTTATGTTGAATTATCCTATAATAAACATAAACAATTGGAAAGTTTTTGCTTAATTTGTTTCCACTTTTTATGGCAAAACCAATGGAGTGAATGTATTCCAGTCCTATCATACTATACCTTTCATAGCTGGTAGATATTATGAAAATTAAGCATGTTTAAAAGTTTGAATATCAGAAGTTTCATAAAATTGAAACATTTTTAAGGTCTTCCTTTAGGAATAGTGTAGCCTATTTTTTTTTTTTTAAGGGAAGTTCATACATTTTGCTTTTAATCTACAACAGAATTTAAAGAAAGAGGTCAGACACAGTGGTTCACGCCTATAATCCCTGCACTTTGGGAGGCGAAGGCAGGTGGATCACAAGGTCAGGAGTTCAAGCCTCAGGAGGGTGAGGAAGGAGAATTGCTTGAACTGGGGAGGCGGGGGTTGCAGTGAGCTGAGGTCACACCGCCATGCTCCAGCCTGTTCAACAAGAGTGAAACTCCATCTCAAAAAACAAAAACAAAAACAAAACAACAACAACAAAAAAATGAATTTAAAGAAAGAGAATTTTACATGGAATAAAAAAAAAAGGTCTGGTTTTTTCCCAGAGATTCTGAAAATTCATGGAACACAATTTACAAAGACAAAGCACCTGGTAATTTCAAGGAAGAGAAACATAAAAAAGGTGGTACAAAGAACATCTCACTTTTATTTTCCACTGACAGGATGGAAGCAGCAAGAGTTAAGTGTTGTGTTTTATCGTTTTGGCAGTGGTGATGGTGGTGGTAGTGTGATTTGCGGGCATGGAGGACTCTTACTGATTTTCAGTACACTAGTTACTGTGAAGTAATAGTAAACATTTTGCTAAAGTTTCTCATATTCTATCACATAGCCAAGCTTTCTATTATGACATTTTAAAATAAACATCAAATGATAAAGCACATTGTAACTACTATGGTCTATTAAAATCATTGTACAAACTTGCTCCTTTCATTCCCCCCAGGTTTTTTCAGGCTTAGTAGAAAATAAACTTGATTCAATCAAGTTGGATAAAGATGTGAAAACACTGTACCAATTTAGGTGTGAATGTACTTAGGTTTCACTTTGTTGAAGATACCTAATTTATTTCCCTATGTTGCAATCTTTAAGGTCTAAAATTATATTCAGCTTTTAGAAGGAACTTTGTGCATGATGAGCTCTGAAATCTTGTCCACACAGAGAAAGGCACTGGCTTTGAAAACGATGAAAATACGCAGATCAAACTAGATAACTCAAATAATAATACTTTTGTATTTTTAACATGTTACTATATTCTTGGCATAAAATGAAGTAAGTCCCAACCATAAATGATCAAACACATTGATTTGATCAAGACCAATGTCACTCCTGAACATTTCTCTGTATTAGATAGGAAAAACCAGTGTTGACTACCCACTCCACAAAAGGCGCTGTGCTAGCTGTCACGGAATACAGCAACCCTATCCTGCCATGCATCCTGGGGAGCTAAGTGATGACCTGAGCCCAAGCAGTGTTCTCCCTGCTGCCCTGATACTGATGTACCAGGTCAACTTATTTCACTCTGCTTGTTCATTTCATTACCTTTAAAAAAAAATAGTAGTACATTAATGTAGCAAGTGCCCTAAATATAACCTTAATTTCCTAAGAAAGTTACAAGTTCTCCTGAAATTAGTCCAAGAACAAAATTTTCCTAATCTTATGAAAGGTCATTTTTTCATATACTGTTAGGAAGATGCCATGAAAGGATTGGAGATTTGACGCTTTAGTAAAACATTTCTTTCAAAGACACTTCATTGATTTTTTTTTTCAAAAACAGGAAACTCAATATATTTGAAAAGTAAAATTTGGATAGACCAAGGTGATGTCTTAAGTTTGAGACTATCTATACAATTTTGGTAAGAATTAAGTAATTTCTTTCTTTTAAGATACACAGCATTTGTTGCTTAATGACAGGGTTACATTCTAAGAAATGCATGGTTAGATGATTTTGTCATTATACAAATGTCATAGGTTGTACTTTCACAAATGGTATAGCCTATTGGTCCTAGGCTACAAACCTGTACATCATGTTACTGTACTGAATACTGTAGGCAATTGTAACACAATGGTAAGTATTTGTGTATCTAAATGTAGAAAAGATAAAAATACAATGATATAGTCTTACAGGACCCTTGTCATATAGGCAGTCTATCATTGACCAAAATGTCCCTCTGCCACACATGACTGTAAATAAAGTCAAATAACTAAGCTAAATACTATGCAGTTACGTTTTTATAATACAATGGATTAGAATAAACAAAGCAATTAATAACCACTGTGATTTCCTAAGATCATAAAAATACAACTTTTTGAGTAAAATTTTAGTTTCTTTGGAAGCAAGTTAAATCTAACTAGAAAATGGAAACTATTGATAATCTCAGCATGCTTACCATATTTTTACTTTTCCAGTAAATTGACTAGTCTAAATTATAATGAAACTCTTTTTTTTTAACTTTTCTTTTAAGTTCGGGGGTCCAAGTGCAGGTCAGTTGCACAGGTGAACTTGTGTCACAGAGTTTTGTTGTGCAGATTATTTCATCACCCAGGTATTAAGCCTAGTACCCATTAGTTGTTTTTCTTGATGCTCTCCCTCCTCCCAGTCTCCACCCTCTGACAGACTCCAGTGTATGTTGTTCCCCTCTATGTGTCCGTGTATTTTCATCATATAATGAAACTCTTGATGTTAACCATGACTCCTGTTAAGATATCATATTCTGAAAATATATAGTTTTGTATTAAAAGGAATAAGCATAAGTTGGGGAATCTTTAAAAACCCATCAACTTAATTGTACCTGGCCTATAATTTAAAGGTCAAAATGAACCAAGTTTATTATTTATGCATGATGATTATATTTTATTGTATTTCAAAATAATTTTTAAATTACAAATGTATTATTTGTTCCTTGTATAATTTATATATATATATAGAGAGAGAGACAAACTTCCACACATATAAATAACAACCACAACAAAATTCTGCCAATCATTTAATTCTTTACTTTGGAAAGTGTTTTTAAATGCAGGCAAGCAGTTGGGCTTGGTGGCTTACATCTGTAATCCCAGCACTTTGAGAGGCTGAGGTGGGTGGATCACCTGAGGTCAGGAATTTGAGACCAGCCTGCCCAACATGGTGAAACCCCATCTCTACTAAAAATACAAAAAGATAGCCGGGCATGGTGGTGGGCACCTGTAATCCCAGCTACTCAGGAGGCTGAGGCGGGAGAATCACTTGAACCTGGGAGGCAGAGGTTACAGTGAGCCAAGATTGCACCACTGTACTCCAGCTTGGATGACAAGAGTGAAACTCTAACACACACACACACACACACACACACACGCACACACACACACACACACGTGCGGGCACACGCGCGCCATATAGGCAAGCTCAGAGAGTAATATAATAAATATTTCTGTATCCAACATGCAGAATGGACAAAGGTTAATGTTGCGTAACTTTTGTTTCAGATGTTTTCATATAAAATACATGTAACACTTGGTGAAAATAGGGTTATCTTACAGCTGGACAGGGAGAGTACTATGCTTACCTGCAGTGCAGAGACGCGTGGAAGTCTGGTATGACCCTTGGCCAAAGTAGGATTAGACATACTAGTTAACAATTTACATTATGTTGTTTAAAATCTGAAACGTTTTTGAAAAGACTCTGTACTAGCTTGCTTAGTTTAAAAATGTATAAATTACTGCTTTGCACTTAGTTTGACCAATTACACAGCCTGGCTTTAGCTGTGTGGCTGGGAGTATATGAAAGACCTCTCTACATAGTTTTTCCTGGGCTCCCCTAAAACGAGGCTAGCCTGTACATATCTTGGTGGTTCATTATCTGAAGCTGACATACGCTGTGCAACTGAGAAAGGACCCTGGGGCTGTGTCTGGAAGTTTTCAGACCTCCCTATGTTTGCTTACACTCTCTTTCTATGTTTTTATTGAGCCATATCTTTCACCTTTACCACCTGTTTGTTGCTGCTATATAAATATGCAATTGCTTTTGGTACATTTATTTTGCATCCAAGAAAACTGATCAACTCATAATTTCTAAAATATAACTACAAATCTTTTGGATTTTCTAACTACACACACATACCATCAGTAAATAACATTTTTTATTTTTATTTTTAATCCCTGTTTTTTTAATTGTACTGAATAAAAATTCCGTCACAATGTTAAATGAAGTGATATTAGCAGGTACCGTTGTCTTTTTCCTGTTGTTGAAAGGAACGCTTTCAATATGTCACCGTTATTTATGATGTTTACCTTTAACGGATTAAGGAATTTCACTTTGTACTTGATTTTTGTTTGAGGTTTTGCTTTTCCTTTTTAATCTTAAATACCTTTTGTATTTTATAAATTCTTTTTCTGTATGAGAAATAATGACATGATTTTACTTTTGTATTCTTTTAATGTGACAACTTACATTAATTTTCTAGTGTTAAACACCTTCTTGGGGAATAAGCTCAATTTGTCATGCATACATATATATATATATCCTCATACATATGCAGTTTGATTTTTATATATTGCTAGATTCAATGTAAATATTTCTTTTTAATATTTTTGTATGTTAATAGACAAGTGTGACTTGTGATTTTCCCTTTTCCTACAGTACTCAGCAATTATCAAGAGAATACTAAAATATATTTCAGGCACTCCTCATTGTATCTGATGGTTTAGTGTCTATCCTCTGCTATTCTAGAATCCTACCATTTGCATTGCGAGTCAGGAGCCTAGTTCTCTAACAGCTCCAACTATTCTCTCTAACTGAGAAAACAGCCATTACTGATATTACCGATTATCCTCACGTCCCACTTCAGGTGATTCTTACTGGCTTATAATTCTTACCAGAATGCCTTCTAGGCCTTCCTGGGGAAAATATTAGCATTCCCAATTCTCTGAACCTCTCCTTTCTTTCTAAGTTGGCCCCAGCAGCTCTTTGCCTCTTCATTTAATGCAGTTCATACCTTCCAGTCTTCTGGGTGCCAATCTAGGCAGTATTACCCCTGCTCATGCCTGAGTGTTAAAAAGTGTGTCACAGAGAATGCTCTATATTAACAAACTTTCCTTCGTTTAGCAGGAGCCCTCAAAACAGTCTCATCCAGTACAAGGTAACTGCACTCTGCAGTTCCTTCCTCCTACAATATTTCCTTTTTTGAACAGGCCCATCACATCCCTCATCAAGATATGCGGAGATGCGACTTGCTATGGTTTTGCTGGTCAGTGGTGAGTATGAGGGCCGATTGCTTTTTAACAAGCATTGTTTTTGAGAATTCTATGCTAGGACATGAGAGAATGAACCACTCTGCAAAAGATTCAAGGAAGCTGCATTCAAGGTTCTCAAATGCATCACCTCAGCTCTCACGTTTCAGGGTTCCACTCCTCCCCTAGCAGAGTCCTCACTTTGGCATGGGAGACCTGCCAAGACTGAAAAATCAGCCCTCCTTGAAACCTCTTCCACTTCTACAATTAAGTCCTGGGCCTAAATCATCAGCTCTGTTGGCCTCCTGGCTGTGGAAGATAAGGGTTTCCTGAAATACTGTCAAAAAAGTCCTTTGAAGGTCACTCTAAACTTTAAGTTGTTAATATATGTAAGCCTGTCATTTTCTCTTTTTAACAAATCATTTGCAATTAGCAGCAGACATCCATCTCCAAAGTTCTTATAGTTACTATTTTCCCAATCTTCTCAAATGCTCAAGAAATTACACTATCTACTGTATCTTCCCTCATCTATATCCCATCCCAGCTCACCACAGGGGAAAGTCTTAGCCATCTTACTAGTCCAACATGCTAGCCACTATTAATATTCCACCCACCACCAGTAACTGGATCCTTTTTATAATCCATCTGAGAGTAGTCAAATCCTACCCTTATGATCTGTTTCATAGGCCCACTCCTGGCACCACTATCCAAGATGTGCTTCCCAGAAGCAGAGCCTGAGGAAAGGATTTTTGTTCAAAATTTATTCAGGGAGTATTCTCAGGAGAAGGAGAGGAAAGAAAGCAGCTTAGGGGAGGGAAACAAAAATGAAGTGAAAATACAGTTTCACCTGGAGACTGTTTTCAGCCTGAAATTGGAAGAGAGCTCTAAGCATAAGTCACCCCATAGAGTTGGTTATGCTTGAGATAAGGAGACTGGCTTTTTATATCCTCTTGTCATTCAGATATTGGCTGAAGGCTGTCCCTGGAGGACGGTGCATAACTTTCCAAGTGATACCATCATCTCAGGCCACTTCTTCAGAGGAGTTAGGAACTGTTAGTAGCCAACAGGGATAGCCCCTGGGGCATGGGCGTGCTGCCAAATTAAAGGAATCTGGGCAAGACTCTGCAGCATGTTTTATTGCCACAGTCAGAACTGGGTTATGAAAAGTGGCTACCTCTTCTATAATCAGGAAGTCACTTGTCTCGGAACCACCCTTTCACAGCTATAATTTGTTGCTACAATAAGAAAGGCCCATACACAAGGAACCACCATAAACAGCAAGTAACTGTAATTCTGCTATCACTGTCTCTAGATCTAAGCCAAATTGTTCCAATCGACATTACAAAAAATAGATGCTCTCCACCCTTCCTTTCAATATGCACAAAAAAGTAGCACATGGTCCCTGGGGCCTCTGCCAAAATTCCAGAAAGAGGAAAAATGTTCTACAACTGGGCTTGCCGAAAGGAGCAAAACCAGCATAGCCTGATCCTGCATGAGCACATTTGATTATTTCTGAATCGCACTGGAATCTCACTGCAAGGAGTCTGGGAACTGTGGTTTTACGCTCCTGTACGGTTCTCATTGAGGAAGTCACATGAAAAGGAGAGAGAAATGGATGGTCAGCCTCGTCCTCCAAATCCATCTCCATCCACTTTTTTGTTATTTAGCATCTGTCTCCCAGTATTAAAACTTGCAGACAGACATTAGCTGACATTAATGGGTTAACATTAGCCAACAAGAAGCTAACACCTAAATTAATGCCACTTATGCCTCTGAAATATATCCTCTGAGTCTTCATATGACCAAAAATATCTCAATTTTACCTTAACTCTCAGGTTATAGTTTAGCTGCATAGAACTAGAGGTTGACAGTGATTTTGCTTCGGAACACAGAAACTACTGTTTCAGTTTCATTGTCGCTACTAAGAAATCAGCGGCCAGTCTGACTGTCATGCCTGTATAAGTTTTCTGTTTTTTCTGTCTGGTTTAAACTAAGTTTTTGTTTTACTTTTTATTTGATATTTGGCAATTTTACTTTGGTTTTTCTAGGTATAATTTATTTTTGTTTTCCCCTTAGGTCTTGATATATTCCTTCAGCCTGAGACCCATCTTCAGTTCTGGGATCGTCTGAGCCATTATCTCTGTTAGCACCTCCCCTTACCCAATTCTTTTTTTTTTCCTGGAATTTTATCAGCATTTATCTTTGGAATTCCTTTAGTTTATTCTCTATGGATCTTTCATATTTTTCATCTCTGATTTATCTCTGTGTTTTTCGTCTTTAATTTTCCAATTCAGTAATTATTCTTCATTGATTTCTTCTGATCAATCTTTTAGTCACATGGTCAAAACTTCAGCTTCTGTAAATTTTACTATTCTTAAAGTTTCCTCTTTAGTTTGTTTTCAGACTTAGCTGTTCTTTTATACGTTGCCTAGTTGTCGCCCTTATGATCTATCAGATATTTTTGTGCCTGCAACATTTATGCAAACTCTTCCACTTACTGCTTTACCTGACTCTTGTTCAAGTCATGTGTTCCTTCAGGTTGTTTTCCTGCGGACATAGGGCCCACTTCTAATCCTTTTTCCCTTGTCAGGCCCTTACATCCCATGCATGTTATTCATTGCCCTGATTTTTAATTTCCTCTTCATTTATTTACCCAATACCCCCTTTCTTTGGAGTTCAAGTATATATTTCAGGATTTCTTGTTTTTATTGTTATATTTTCTTTCTAATTTTTCTATGTTGAAATTGAGAAGGATGTTTCACATCTCCTGAGTTTGTCGTGGCAACAAAAAGTATTCTGACATTGATTTGTTTTCTACATACTAAAGAAGAAGCAAAAAGCAGTTTCAGCATCTCCCTGATAATTTAAGGAAACAAAATTATTAGCAATAAGGCGCTGTTTAAGATGACCTTTCCATGTTAGTTTGTAAGAAGGAGATGGATGCTACCTGGAGAAGAGGGGTGGGAATCCATTACACCTTGCTTCCCATCAATATACCTTCAGTGGTTACTGGTACAATCTTATTTGCAAGAGGAGATTAAAATATCTGTCAATGTCAAACATATTTGCAGTTAGAATGCACATATGCTATTTAGTGGTGTGTGAACTAATTTCTTTTTATTCTATAACCAAGGTCTTTAATAAATAAAAAGCTAATGCAAATAAGCCCAGCTGCTGGAATCTCTAATAATTTGAAAATGCATTTCTCATAGAGAATTGCTTCGGCATCTTTTCATGTTTCAGTACTTTATTTCATCCTCCTCCCGTCCTCCTCAGTTAACACAAAAGTGGCACCATGCAAAGCTGTTTCATCATCACAGAACCTTGTCTTCCCAGTCTCACAATGACAGCTGATCAGGACAAAGCAGGCAACCACAGGATGTGATGAGTGAAGGTGCCACTTGCAGGGGCCACTGGGTGCCTATTGGAACTCCACTGAGATTCTCCCCTGGCATTAAGTTGTCTGAAGCTGAGAAGTATGGTCATCCCAGATGAGCAGAGACCTCTCTAAGGTGTAGAAACCCGAGGAATGGGGCCAGTTTTCTTCCACTTGATATCAAGTGGTCATTAGTAGTTTCCCCTTCAAAAAAGAGAAAGAGTAAATGAGTTAGACCATCATGATCTCAAGAGTTCCTTTCTACCAGTTAGTCACATGTACGCAGCAAGTTATATACAGTATTAAGGTTTTGAATTATAGAGGGCTTCCCCCCTCGTTTTCTTTTCTCCCTTTCTTTCTTTCTTCCTTCCTTCCTTCTTTTTTTTCTGAGACAGAGTGCCGCTCTATCACCACGCTGGAGTGCAGTTGCCCAATCTCGGCTCACTGCAACCTCTGCCTCCTGGGTTCAAGTGATTCTCTTGCCTCAGCCTCCCAAGTAGCTGGGAATACTGGCATGTGCCACCAAGCCCAGCTAATTCTTGTATTTTTAGTAGAGGTGGGTGGGTTTCACCAAGTTGGCCAGTACAGCTCGATCTCTTGACCTCATGATCCTCCTGCCTCGGCCTCCCAAAGTGCTGGGATCACAGGCACGAGCCACAGCGTCCGGCCCCCTCCTCACTGTCTATTCTGATGAAGTGTTGTTTGTTCTGTGTAACAGTCAACTATCTCTTTTCTAATCTTCTAAAACTGCCATACTAGGACAAAATAAGCTATTAGCATATGTAAGCGTCAGAAGATTACTCTTCCAAAATTATTTTCTTTGTATTGACAGCCAGTTACAGATCTACTGCGAGTGTGCTGACATTCAAGAAACATATCCACAAGTATGGTGTGGCACCCTTTATAAAATACTAGATCAAGAAAACCCCCCACACAAATGCCTTGGAAAGTAAAATGACAGGGTTTTTGTTGTTGCTTACTATCAACTGTCACCTAAAGAATTAAATAATCTTCTTTTAAGTTTTCACCTTTTATTTTAGCTACAAGGAGTATATGTGCAGGTTTATTACATGGGTATATTTTATGATGCCAGGGTTTGGAGTACAAATCCTGCCACCCAGGTAGTGAGCATAGTACCCACTAGGCAGTTTCTCAACCCAGTCTCCCCTCCCTCCTTCCCGCCTCTAGAAGTCTGTGGTGTCTATTGTTGCACTGAGCACATACCTACGTGTGCTCAATGTTTAGCCCCCATTTAGAAGTGAGAACGTGTGATATTTGCTTTTCTGCTCCTACATTAGTTTGCTTAGAATAATAACCTCCATCATCATCCATATTGCTGCAAAGGGTATGATTTTCTTCTTTTTTATGGCAGTGTAGTGTTCCACAGTATACATGTACCACATTTTCTTTATCCAATCTACCCATTGATGTGCACCTAAGTTGATTTCATGTCTTTGCTCTTGTGAATAGAGTAACACATGAGCGATTGTGTCCTTTTGGTAGAATGATTTATTTTTCTTTGGGTATATGCCCAGTAATAGGATTGCTGGGTCAAATGTTGGTTCTGTTTTAAGTTCTTTGAGAAATCTCCAGACTGCTTCCTGCGGTGGCTGCACTAATTGACATTCCCATCAATAGTGTACAAGCATTCTCTTCACAGCCTCACCAAAATCTGCTTTTTTTTTTTTTTTTTGACTTTTTAATAATAGCCATTCTGACTGGTGTGAGATGGTATCTCACTGTGTTTTTGATTTGCATTTCTATGATGATTAGTGATATGAAGCATTTTTTCATATGTTAGCCATTTGTATGCCTTCTTTTGCAAAGTGTTCATGTTCTTTACCTATTTTTTTAATTTTTTTATTTTTTATTTTTTTAATTTATTTTTTTGCTTGTTGATTTAAGTTCCCTATAAATTCTGGAAATGAGGCCTTTGTTGGATGCAGAGTTTGCCAATATCTTCTCCCATGTTCTTTTGTTTATTCTGTTGATAGTTTCTTTTGCTGTGCAGAAGCTCTTTAGTTTAGTTAGGTCCTACTTGTCTATTTCCATTTTGTTACAATTGCTTTTGGGGATGTAGACAAAAATTATTTGCCAAAACCAATGTCAAAAAGAATATTTTCTAAGTTGTCTTCTAGAATTTTTCTTTTTCTTTTTTTAAATTTGCCACTTCATGTCTGAGTTTTCTAGGATTTTTATAGTTTGAGGTCTTACATTTAAATCTTTGGTCCATTCTGAGGTAATTTTTGTTTATGGTGCAATGTAGGTGTCCAGTGTCAGTCTTCTGCCTACAGCTAGCTGGTTACCCCAGCGCCATTTACTGAGTAGGGAGTCCTTTCCCCGTGGCTTGTTTTGGTTGGCCTTGTGTCTGTTTTTGTACTACTATGATGCTGTTTTGGTTAATGTAGACCTATGGTATAGTTTGAAGTTGGGTAGTATGATACTGCCAGCTTTGTTCTTTTTGCTTAGGATTGCTTTGGGCTCTTTTTGGTTCCATATGAATTTTAGAATGGTTTTTCCTAATTCTGTGAAGAATGGCATGGGTAGTTTAATAGGAATAGCATTAAATCTGTAATAGCATTAAATCATACTGCTTTAGGCAGTATG